>JAOTOM010003713.1:22500-179913 GCA_034440615.1 Ashinkailepas kermadecensis
TTCGTTTCGTTCGAAAGTCACGGGAGGCAGCATAACTATGACGTCCCTCACCATTGTGACTAGTGATCCATTATGAACTAAAGTCGCGGGAGGTAACGTAACTATGACGTCCCTCACCATTGTGAACTAGTGATCCATTATGAACTAAAACTTAACATCTGGTCACAAGGTGCGGAATTGATGTGCAAGCAGGTAGTGAAAGCCTCAAATTGATCTCGCTGTGCGTTTTCGAGTTATTAAAAGCATCGACCGGCAGTACACCGCCGCTTGGCATTATTTATGATGCATTGGAACATCCGGTGGTGGTCTTTTGGTCAGGAGATGTCCATATCTGGTCAAGAGAGTCCGCACTTCGCCATCGTTTCGACCTGACGATAGTGGCCGCCGCCACCAAGAGAGAGAGTGACAGTGCACCAGAGACGTCTCTACAGTGATTCGAATGGATACGAACATTTCTCAGGTGAGGAATATGATGAGGAAGTGGTCAGGAAGTTAGAAAGCAAAATGTTGCAACAAAATATATCTAGGACGGTTTCAAAAGCGTGTGGGGACGCTCAGAGGGCCCGGGCCATTCAGACCATCATACCATATTTACGGGAGTAGACTTGATCAGACTCTGCCCCCCATAACTACCCCTTCCTGCTGCATTCAACAAAGGTAAAGTTATGGATTCAACAAGCAAACAAAGTTATTGACAGACAAGGATAATAATTAAATAGCAAAGACATTCACAAAGTTATTGTACCCCTTGCCGTTAACGCAGTGCCAATTTACCGATGTGCTCACAGTAGCAATGTACAAATCCACGGTGCCCGATCGTTCCTTGCAAGTGGAAAAGCTAGGCTCATGTGTTGCATCGTGGATAATCGAGAGAGATGGGCTGTTTGAAGGCTGGTTCTCTTACCGATCATCTTGGTGATGGCCTCTGCCTTCTGTTCGGCGAGGTCGCGCGTCTCGTCATCCATCCACGACAGTCTCTTGGCGTTGGAGATGAACGAGGCGCGGACGTCGGCGATCATCTCTTCCGCCTGCCGAGTCAAACGGCAATCATGTCCTCCGCCTGTCGAGTCAAACGGCAATCGTATCCTCCGCCTGCCGAGTCAAACGGCAATCGTATCCTCCGCCTGCCGAGTCAAACGGCAATCGTGACCTCGCCTGCTGAGTAAAATGACGATCACTTTCGCCGCCTGCCGAGTCAAACAGCAATCATGTCCTCCGCTTGGCTAGTCAAATGACAATCATGTCTTCCGTTCGTCGAGTCAAACGGCAATCATGTCTTCCGTTCGTCGAGTCAAGCGGCAATCATGTCCTCCACTCGTCGAGTCAAACATAAATCATGTCCGCTCATCAAGTAAAATGGGAATCATGTCCTTCGCTCGTCGAGTCAAACGCCAAGGATGACTTCCGGTTGCCAAGTGAAATGGGAAGTATTTGCTCCGGCTGTGAAATCGAACGGCATTTCCCCCTTTGCTGTGCACATGCAACAAAATGAATCATGAGTTCTTTTTTTATTCTGATTTCCTAAACTCAGGCGAATTCCAAACATGACTGAGAATTTCTTTTTGTGCTTTTGACATAAAAAAGTACAATAGTTCTTTCGCATATGACGCCTAGCAGTAGGTGCAATTTGATACCTTGGTGGAAGGAATAGGAGCACGCTGTCACTACCAATGCGCCAAGATGCACAAAAATACAGAAACGTTTTATAATCACACTTCATGATATCGCGTCCCATTTTGTTCTCGCTTGAGGTGAGCTATAACCAGACAATCTAAAAAAAAAAATTCAGTAAGAAGAAACAAGAAAATTGGCGTTCATTCTCTGTAGCACCAGTCCTCACCAGTTTTTTCGATGTGGTCTTGAGGTTACTCCGTATGAACATTGCCCCGAGTGCGAACCCAAGCACGTTGTTGGTGTCGTCCACACAGAAGTGCCACATGTCCTCGACCTCGGTGGTGCCGACCAGCGCCTTCTTGAGCGTGTTGTACGCGTCGCGGAAGTCCTGACTCAGGCAGTGCACAAGGCCGCCAACCACCTCCGCCATCATGAAGTTGTTGAGGGTGCTGTGGGGGACCAGGTGGTGCTGAGGTGACTCACATGCAGCCCAGCGGTCAGATTGGCAGTAAAGGCCGACCACCAGCTGGGCTTACACAGCTGGCCTTTCCAGTCATCAATTCCCCATCAATATGACAAACAGAAGCACATCCTAGAACTTGTGCTCAACTTGTTCCGTGGATCCGTGGATGTTCTTGTACCGTAAACACTCAAGAAATAACCTGAGGAACAAAACAGCACAAGTTAGCTCCACAGCCAAAAGTGTGATCTGAGGCCTATGTGCAGGCAATTTCAAATATGATTAAAAAGTGGTCATGGACGTCAACCTCCTGACGTCCGGTGGAAGCCGGTTACATGCGGGGATCGAAAACTGCGCTGGGCACGCATGTGTCTGCACATCGGTAGTTTCAGCACTGTCTGTAACTGTCCAAGTGTGACGCGCTCTTCGAGATCACACCGGCTGTACGAGTCATCAACTTCGAGATCACACCAGCTGTACGAGTCATCAACTTCGAGATCACACCAGCTGTTCGAGTCATCAACTTTTATCGTACGTGCAGTGGACCAAACCCGTCTTGCATCAGTATAAATGCGTTCAAAACATCTCCCTCACAAACCAGCTTTTCGAGTCGTCTCCAGCCGGTACATTCCAAGACTGGAACGACCCTCGCTCTACGAGTCACATCAGTGGGAATTTTCACACTTCAATTAATGACTTTTTGCATGCGACGTAATTCATTTAGTACGCCTCTCTCCAGAGCCAGGTATAGTGCAAAATGTGACAGAAAGGAATGACATCGTTTTACATCGTCGAGAGAAAGGAATGACATCGTTTCTGTCAGCAGTTTTCGCGTTCAGGAAGGTGGTGTGGGCAACCATAAGGAGGCGCCGGAAAAGAGGTGCAATTTTTAACAATTTAGCTGACCTGACCAGTTACCATCTCGTGACTTGCACGGCTGATGATGATTCAACATTTTGACGGCTCTATCGTACTTTGTAAAATGTTAATGGTAAGCATTCCGACTTTTAAGAAACAGCTTCACGATTGCCAAGTAATGTCGAGCCTAGTCAGGAACGCTCCGGGCGGAGGTCGCCGCCGAGGTGCCGGCGCAGACCTAAGCTGTTTTGACGCGACGGGACGCAGGGCCGATATTGTTGTGATGCTGCTTATGTCAGCATCCGCTCCCACTGAGCGGCCGACTGGCCGGCAGGGAATGTCACTGCGACGTGACACAGACGGGTGTCATGTCATTGTGACACTCGTACCATAATTGTATCATGCGGTAATGCAAGGCAGGGGTGCTGGTCGGAAGTGACGATGACCGGCGCCTCCCTTCGCGGCGTGGTGCAATAGGTGTCGCCAGCCGGTCAAACCAGAGGCGTTTCCTCCTCCCCATAAGCGACCTGTACCCCGCTCTCGCATTCGCGACGGCCCCCGAGCCGAGACAGTCGCCATGGAACAGTCGATGCGGACGGATCTACGTGAGAGACAGAGGTGAGAGATGGAATTGGATTGTCGAGGCCAGTGAGATGTAGCCTGTTACTAGATGTGGGCGCTGGAACGTTTGGTGGCTCGATTGTACGGTTGTCCGTTACTGTCAGTCATAATTGCATGTTGACTTGGAGGCTGGAACGTTTGTTAGTTTTGGTATCACTGTTTGACTCTTGAAGCTGTTGAACAAGTTGTCGCCATTTGACTTACTAAGTAGCCCGACCAATACAAGGGCTCTAACAGCTGGTGACTTTGAAGAACGGCTCTTGGATTTATAATTGGCAATGGAGAGAAGCCACTGAATCTGGAACCAGTTACCACACAAACGAGGAAAATCTAGACTATCACTCCCAGGCAAACCAAGACTCGCCTACAAATCTGACCAAAGCAATTTTATTTTTAGTGAAATAAGTGAGATATCGTTACCGTTCCTCAGTGATGCTAGGTTCTGATGATCACATAATGAGTGGCCCAGCAGCTGGATCTCGTCAGCGTACAAGATGAGCCGGCAGCGGACAGGGGGTGAGGGTCGTGAGTGAATAAGCTGAAGCGGGTCGGACCGGCGATACATTCCTGGTAAACAACGAAGTGGCAGGCTTCGTTCTCAGAATCCGTTGCGAACTGGCGCCGACAGATGAGACAGCTGCCGAACATGATCGCTCCACCCCTGGCCATCACAACTTCCTGAGGAGATATCCTGGCCAACGCTGTCGAAGGCCTTGCTAAGCTGAGGTGAGGTGTAATCACCATTCATCTGAGCACAGTGCAGGGAATTGGTCGTGCCCTTAGGCGCTTACCTCTTTCAGCATGGTAATTTGACTGCAATAAGGAGTGTTGCGTCGTTCTGCTTGATTTTAATTCATACAGATATTCGTCGAATATTTGCTTCTTTTCCTCAGAAGATAGGAAACGTCGGGAAGGGGAAGGGGCAGTGACTATTGCTGATCCCCACCCACGAAAGTTGGAATCAGACCCTCTGCCACCCGCCCCAACCTTCCTCGGTCCGCCCATGGTCCACGACGGAAGTTGGAATCAGACCCTCTGCCAGCCGCCCCCACCTTCCTCCGCCCATGGTCCACGACGGAAGTTGGAATCAGACCCTCTGCCACCCGCCCCCACCTTCCTCCGCCTATGGTCCACGACGGAAGTTGGAATCAGACCCTCTGCCACCCGCCCCAACCTTCCTCGGTCCGCCCATGGTCCACGACGGAAGTTGGAATCAGACCCTCTGCCACCCGCCCCAACCTTCCTCGGTCCGCCCATGGTCCACGACGGAAGTTGGAATCAGACCCTCTGCCACCCGCCCCCACCTTCCTCCGCCTATGGTCCCCGACTGAAGTTGGAATCAGACCCTCTGCCCCCCCCCCCCACCTTCCTCCGCCCATGGTCCAGACGGAAGTTGACAATGCAACGCCGCCTAGGTGTGGGCAATGCATATTTAGATAAAGCTGTTATCGCGACTGCAACAGTTGATGTTACGGCTGCAACAGTTGTTGCGGTTTCAACACAATCGCAATATAGCCGCCAAAACATCATGGCAGCCGATTAGCTAAATGATCTACCATTGTCGATGCGCCCTAAAACCCAAATCACACACAAAAGGCAGCCGATTGATAAAAGCATCGGAAAGAGTTTGATGGGATCTTTGGACCGAATTTGTGCGCGAGTTTTTTCCGACGTAAGCCAGAGTATGTGTCAGACGGAAACCCGAAGCAGCCTTCACGTGAGTTGCCGCCGCGAAATGTGCGCCCACTCACACGTTTCCGTCTGGTGTTGTCTGGTACTGGTGGAGTAGCTCTGTGAGCTTGGAGAGGTACTCGGGCGCGTACACGATCACCGTCAGGTCTGCCGCCAGTGTGATGTTCACCTGATCGAACGCGTCTTGGAAGAACGCCAGCCAGTTCAGCTGCAGCATACGGAAGTCGGTGACACAGGTGAACTCATTCCTTCTCATCGAAAGGCGGTTTTTGAATAGATGCTGCTATTTTAAGTTGTAATCAAGGAAAATCTGTGGTGTTTCGAAATTCACACCAACTACAAAGTTATGCTCTTATAACACACTGAAAACAAAGTGTATCGGCTTAGATCGAAGGCATGCTTATGCTCCGATCAGCCATATATGAAGCTGGGATGGGTACGACCTGCTCTTTGTAAATGCGCAATGAGGACCGACCTGCTCTTTGTAAATGTTCCTGCTGGTAAATACACTCTAGAATGTGCGAACAGAAGTCAGGAAGGCTGTTGGCACGCAGTGAAAATGTTCAATGTAATTGAGTTATTAATGACTGTTCAAAATACAGTTATACAAGTGTAGTAGTAGTAATTGTGAAGTGAATGACGTGATACGTCATTCACTTCACATCCGCCGGTGGAGTGATCTGTAGTGACTTTATTCGTTTGTGACGCACATGGCTGTCTGGTGAGCGGTGTTGCAATGTGACTCAGGCGCACCACGCCGAGCTGGAAAATACCCTGGTATGTACCATGTTCCAATGGTATATGTTACCCTGCTATTTATTCAGTTCCAAGCTATGACGGTTTTTGAAACTGAAATCCGCTTTGTGGCGAGCATGGTGCTCTGCAGCAGTACTGACGTCACTCGGAGGCCACTGCTGCTCAGGCAAGGATCCAGAAGGACCGGCTGGAGAGTGGATTAAAAAGTACCCGGTTTCGAAAATATTCTTCAAGTTTTAACAGCTAGCATTCGTCGGGTTTGCTTAAGACAGTATATCTTACATAAGATGTGTTTAAATTGTGGGAAAATGCCATTTCAGTGCACCATTTCGGAAAATGAACCCCTTGAGGGAGGGGCATGGGAGGGGCATGACCCCTTATGCCCCCCTAGGTCCGCCAGTGCTGGTACGGCCATAGCCGCATTCAATGTCATTCACCAGTGCTGATGTTAGTCAGGGACACCGCTGCAGCCACAGCTACATACAAACGGCGCCGTGTGCTGCAGCTCGGCGATGCTGATGTTAGTCAGGGACACCGCTGTAGCCACAGCTACATACAAACGGCGCCGTGTGCTGCAGCTCGGCGATGCTGATGTTAGTCAGGGGCACCGCTGCAGCCACAGCTACATACAAACGGCGCCGTGTGCTGCCGCTCGGCGATGCTGATGTTAGTCAGGGGCACCGCTGCAGCCACAGCTACATACAAACGGCGCCGTGTGCTGCAGCTCGGCGATGCTGATGTTAGTCAGGGACACCGCTGCAGCCACAGCTACATACAAACGGCGCCGTGTGCTGCAGCTCGGCGATGCTCATCCTGTGGTACATGGCCTCCTCATCACGGCGCATTTCATCAGGGGTGATGATGTCAGCCAGCTCTGTCTCCAGTGAGATGATGTCATCAGCCTGGCGGCGAACCTCCTCCTCAGTTCCGCCCAGCAGCACCCCTAGCTGTGGACACACCCCAGCTGATCAGACACACCCAGGTGATCAGGCACATCCCAGGTGATCAGACACACCCAAACTGATCAGACACACCCAAACTGATCAGACACACCCAAACTGATCAGACACACCCAAACTGATCAGACACATCCAAACTGATCAGACACACCCAAACTGATCAGACACACATAGTGGTGTTTGGAATTCCGTGTCATTGTCAAAGGAGAAGATTCGTCACGCGTTTGCCATGTAGGTGTTGCCTGGCGTCGAGCTCAGTCGCCCGCGGTCCGCCTCTGGATCAGTTCCAAATATCCCACAGGTATCGTCAGTACCGCTGGAGGTGCTATCGTCTACTGCCGCTCCCCGGGGGGGGGGGTCAGGCTCATCCAGACATAGCCAGTGTTGGCCTTCACTGTGTTTATCATCCGTAAAGCGTGGCCAACCATGCCAAGTCGTGACGGCGAAGCAGATACGCGACACAAGCTGCTGACGTCACTTCACTGGTCAGACTGGTGAGAAATTGGAGAAAATTGTGAAATTCCACAAACCGGAAGAAAACCAGCCTTTTGGCGCCCGCCTGTACCTACTTAAGAGCCAAGTTAAAACCGGATGGTTGCCAGTGTCGAGAGTAAGAGTGTACTCGAGAGTCAGGATAGCACCGCATAGATGCACATATCGCATGCACTCGAGAGTCAGGATAGCACTGGATAGCTACTCGAGTCATGTACTCGAGTCAGGATAGCACCAGATTTACCCGTGTCATGTACTCGAGGTAGCCTTTCAGAACTGGATCGTCCTTGGTGGTCTTGTTGAGGTAGTAGTCACGAGCTGGCAGTGGCAGTTTGCCCTGGTCGACCTGGGAGAGTAGGGTGTCGTCACATCTTGGCTCTGCGCACAGCCACTCGAAGCAGGGAAACTTTTCACTAAAAACGTTCAGTTCAGGATGCATACCAGCAGTGGTAGGTAAAATTCCTACAACATATTTTCACTGAGCAGGGTGGGAGGGAAATGGGGTGGGGGAGTAGGGAGGTGAAGATATAGCAATCTAATAATTTTCAGTAGCAGCGGGCGGACATCATCATTTTAAGACTCGATAAGGTGTAATGATACAATCGAGCACGTCACAGGGGTCGTCGACCCCAGACTCCGCATGCGCACACTTCATTGGCCGGGGCCAGTTCGTCTTATAGGGCAAAACCTCACTTTGGAAGGTGGGGAAAATGCTGCAATACAGCACAAGATTGACATATTTTATGGGAGTGTTCAGTGGTGCAATCAGCGCGTCTGTCTCGTGACTGAAGGGTTGTGGGTTCAAGCTTCGCTAACTGAGAACACTTCAGGTTCCACGGCGTCTATTGATCGTGGGAGAGTCCTGATGCTATATAGCAAAACAGCCGAGCGAATCGCGCACAAAGTCAGGGTTACATCTTTGACTGATTATCGCAGCTACGGTCGTAGGATGGGACTGGAAGTTCAATCACAAAATCCGAGCAGTGGTAAATGGAGATCTAACAAGAAAAAGATCAATAACAATAATATGAGATATAATGGATAAAATAAATGACATAAACAATTTGGTTCTTTTACACCGAAGTAGTATCTTCAATTAAATAATTTTGTTTTAACTTATAATTTAAGTGTAGGCATACCAAAAGCAAAAAGATTATAACATACATCTAAAGATAACAAGCAAGAGCGCGAGACCTAACCAGAAAGATAGACGTACACATTTGTGTGGCACATCTCCTGGATCTACTGTAAAGGAGTGTGCATGTCCTACAGACACGTCGCACATTTTCCGTACACGTTTTCAAGTTACCACAACTTGAAAGAGTTGAGTCTAAGAAGAGGTACAAACGGTATTTTTACGTTCCGATGTCCTTCAAAATGAGGACATTTAGCGGCACATATCAGCGTGGAGGACAGACAATGCCAACATACTGTAACGAAACAACTTCGGAGCCCGCTTTCCAAATGCATTTGGATCCCATGTATCCTGGGATTCGGGCTCCGAGCGGATCTCAGACATTCGGTGGGCACCTCCCGGCGCGCTGACATCGGCGTTTGGCGCCTCGACTCTCGGCTGTGGCCGAGAATCGAGGGGGTGTTATGCCAAGTTAGTTTCCGCTCTCACGGCGCAGCAGCAGCTGACCGATCGTCTCCTATTGTGCCCATGTACATGGTCGTATTCCACCGTCATATGAGACATTACCATCGCACATGTCTAGGGGGCTGGTCCGACTAGGGGGCTGGTCCGAGTTGTCGACCGGACCCTCCTCTCGCGGTACGGTGCAATAGGTGATGCGGACCAGTGACGGGCCAAGGCGTTCGCCCGATAGGCCCCCGCCCCATGAGCTGTTTGTTACCCTCTCGCGCGCGCGGTTCCCCAGACACGACTAGACGGTGGAGGCGGTAAGATATAGCCGAGCGGGTGAAAGTGAGCAGACGTGCAAATGTTTGACGGTTGTCCGTCATGGGTGCCTGGTGATTTGCAGGCACGAACCTAAAAAGGAAAGCGCCGGCGTTTACCTCTGTGCAACCTGTTGAAACCGTTGCACAAGTTGTCGTCGTATTGCTTAATTATCAGCCCGGTCAATACAATGGTACTAACGGTTGTTGAACTTGAGAACTTGGTGGTTTTGAAGACGTTGAAATTGAGAACCAATTGTCGCGAAGCGCGACAAACCCAAGACTAACCTAGACTGTCAGGCGAACCGCTGCCATGAATGAACCGCATGTAGACAAACAAAATAATTTGATGAATCCTCGTGTTACGGTCCACAAGAGGACAAACGCAATTTATCGGATGATTAGGCACATGCTGACCACGTTAGCTAAACATGCCAGTTACGCTACTGATGGACAAATTAACCATATGATGACATTTGTAGCTGTGATGGTGAATACGTAGTCGGTATCAATGCGTTGGGGCCTAGTGCATCATGTGGATCGCTTCTAGTTGGTAGTTCCGGCGAGCCCGATGGGCGTCGCTGCCGTGTACGCCTGGGTGTCAGCTGTTTGTGTTCAGAGCGTCGACAATTGTGACTGTTGTTTACGCCATGTTTGTCAATTTGATAGTCAACTGCTTAATATCTCCTAGCACAATTTGTAATGAACGTAATATCTGAACCAGGCGTTAGAAGTTAATGTTCTGGTAGCAGTTGGCTAGGATAATCATCTGTTGTTGGTTTAAAACGCATCCGTAATTTTTGTCGCTGCTCGTTTAGTAGGCAACTTGTATTGTTCATGATTACCTTAGCGGAATGGATAATGAAGCCATTTTGTCAGGCGGACGCAGACTGCGGGTCTTTCAATCGCGAGTTCGCGAGGGAAGCAGACGTGCTCTTTGCTCCGAAAACAGCCGTCTTGTGCGGTAAGCGCGATGTGTCAGATGTGAAACTGATTATGTGCTGTAAACTATATTGTCTTGTGACTGAGAATGTAGCCGAGTGCAGTGACGGGCGGCTGCGAACGCGAGATGAGACGGTGTGCCTTTGTTCACAGGGTGTTTGTGGGAGCTTAGCCCATGGTGATTGTGGCTTAACCCTTGGTGTTCGTGGGAGCTTTGTCCTTGTTGTTTGTGGGAGCGTTGCCCTTGGTGTTTGTGGGCCGTCGCCTAGCAGTTGTGGCGAGTGTCACTGTTGCCTGTATTGGCCTCAAAGCTTAAACGTAATATATTGACGCATCGGGTCGAATCTTTTTCGTAGTACTAACCGAAGAGCTATAAATTCGTTCATTTCCTTTTGCAACCGTATAAAATCCCAAGAATGAACTACGGAGAAGCAGGTGCCAATGCCAAACTTTAAGAAAATTATTACACAAGCCCAATTATTTCGCATGAAAATAATCTACTTTAAGGTTGCGACCCTGTTTCAACAATGAAGACCGTTTGCACACCCCTGTCGCACTCCTCCAACACTCCTTACCACCTTATTGCCGCCCAAATATCATCCTAATGTCATCCTAATGCAGCCAGGGATCACACACATTGCTTCCACGTACTAAACGGATGGCAAGTAAAAATTATATTACTTCATCTAACTCATCAATATGACTGTTTGTAGGGTCCCCGAAACACATCAGAACGGCACTGGAACTCTAACGATCTGAAATAACGTCCCCATTTTGTGCACACTTCAAAGATCACCACGAACGCTTTAACGCTTCAACGGTCTGCATTTGAACACCGACAATATAACAACAGACGACAAAAAAGCAATGACACACGAGCTGTAATACGCTATTGAGAGTTATAGCGAATGGCCTGACCAAACCTCCGAGCCTACACCACGGTCCTCTGTGCCACCGTACACTTCACAACTTACCGCATTGATTCAGAATTTAACCAGGATCTAGAGCAATTCTTTTGCGGTGAAGCAGGCGCAAACGGACGTGGCTGCAGCACCGGTTTGGACTCACCGAGCTCACCAGTAGAGGTTACACCCTGCAGGTGGCGCATCGGGCACACCTACGCTACCCATCGCTACCATCTCTGTGGGGAGGAGAGACCGCAGTGTCCCCGGTGTCCGGAAATCCTGACGGTGAGCCGCCAGCTACTCACGTGTCAGCATTTTACACGGGAGTGCAAATTGTCTTGTGGAAGAAACTTGACTGTCTGATAAATGAGGATACTCTGGGAAACAACTGAAAACTTGTACATTCTGCGAACTTGTTTCGTTACCTGTCAGCAATTGGATTTCAAATCACGTACAGACCCAGGGAACAGTTCTCATCAGAATTGAAGTACTAAAATAAACGTTATGGCCGCGAATGATCAAAACTGGTCGAAGCGCCCTAAAGCCCTAATAACTAAGTAACGAACTAACTCACCGAACTCCCTGCAAGGTGCCCGGGAAAGCTGCTCGCCTGAATGACGTAGCTGGACGAGTTCTTGTCGTCCTCGACCACCGACCAGGTGAGCAGCGGGTCCACGCCGAACTCGTTGTGCAGTCGCTGCAGCGACCGCTGCAGGTCCCACGTCTCGATGCTGAAGTTGGACTCGGTGATGTTCCAGCCGCCGATTGTGGTGATGAGGTCGACCAGTGGTGCTGCGCCCAACTCCTCCTTGGTGCCGTTCTCATCCAGGCATGAACGATAGTAGAGCTGCGCCTTCCGCTCGGCGTCGTTCGCCAGCTGGGCTGCCGTCTGCTCTGCCAAGGTCAACAGGCGCGCTGCAGGTCCGGGGTGTGGTGGATGGCGAAACTAGGCCTGAGGTCGGCGATAGGGAGACACTGGGACCAGATCAACGGGCGTGCTCCAGGTCCGGGGTATGGTGGATAGGGAAACTCGGCCGAGATTGGCGCTAGGTTGAGTTGGAGAGACTGGGTTAAAGTCGGGGAAATGTGGTGAAGTGGAGGGACTCGGTCAAGGCTTTGATGCAATGAGTAGATGTGGTTCGGTAAGGTAAGGATCAAGGTTGGCGTTTTTTTTAACCACCAAACACGTTTTACTGGTTTTGACCACGGGTAAAACTAACATGTCAAAAACAGTTTTTACAGAGTTGTACCTGTAAGGATCCTGTAAATACTTTGCTTAATCTTTTTTCTCAGATATATAGTACATACTGTTTGCATATCTATAAGAGTGCTACGTATCATACAACTAGTATAATACATAGAAATAGGCAACTTTGGGTCTGATAATGTCACAGGAAGTACAAACAGGCTGTTTACCTTTTTTTACCAGTTTTCTAGCGTTTTTACTGATAGGCCGATAAAGGCTGTCACGACAAAATCTTTTTTTTTTGTTATTGTAAAACCCTAACCCTGATCCGGATGAAATGCGTAAGTGTGGTTCGGTAAGGCCGGGATATACTGGGTGGGTGTGGTTCGGTAAGGCCGAGATGCAATAGGTGGGTGTGTTTCTGCAAGGTTGGGATGCAATGGGCGGTTGTGGTTAGGTAAGGTCGGGACGTAATATATGGGTGTGGTTCGGTAAGATCCGGATGTGATGGGTGGACGTGGTTCGGTAAGATCCGGATGTGATGGGTGGACGTGGTTCGGTAAGGTCTGGATGTGATGGGTGGACGTGGTTCGGTAAGATCCGGATGTGATGGGTGGACGTGGTTCGGTAAGGTCTGGATGTGATGGGTAGGAGCGGTTCGCTAAGGTCTGGATGTAATGAATGGGCGTGGTTCGATAAGGTCTCGATGTGATGGATGGGTGTGGTTGGGTAAAGTTGGGGGAAAGTAGTGAGTGGAGAATCTCAGTCCAGTTCGGGTGAAAGAGAGGAGGGATGCGGCTGGATTTTCTGTCGAATTGAACAGCCACTGCTGCGATCGGCCGGGAAGGCTGTCTCCCACGCGGCAGCCGCCAGGTCCAGTCTCCGACCGGTGTTAATCGGAGGAAAGTTGCAACTGACGGAGCCTAGCTGGACCGCAGCAAACAACACCAAAGCCCAGCTGGGCTGCAACCAACAATGCCAAAGCCCAGCTGGGCTGCAGCCAACAATACCAAAGCCCAGCTGGGCTGCAGCCAATGACACCAAAGCCCAGCTGGGCCGCAGCCGACAGCATCGAAGCCAAGCTGGACTGCAGCCAACAACACCAAAGCCCAGCCGGGCTGCAGTCAACAACACCAAAGCCCAGCTGGGCTGCAGCAGAGTGATTCGAGAAAGCGAAGTACACTCAAATCCCATGTAGCTTTTGTTTGCTTTCAATACGAAGTTTTTGAGGTAAAGTCGTAAGGTCCACAGTAGACTTGGGCGAATTGTATTAGAGTTTGAACAACGCTATGCCGACGCAGTGATAAAGCCTACAATATCAGCCTGTAAGTGTCCACTTATCAACTACATATAGTAATTGCATCCTGGTATGGGCTCCAATAAAGTGCAAATGCACATGAATGCAAAAGTTTAGGACCGTGGGAGGGCTGCAGAGCATGGCCAATCATGAACGTTGTCATGGGTACATTCGTCGTGAGAATCGCATCTCGCAGTGAAAAAGGAACAGATATGGTACATAATCTAATTAGAAGCATCATTGCCATACAGTGCACATGATTGCAAAATGTTCTCGACATTGCCATACAGTGTCACTTCAAGGCGCACACAAAAGCAAAACTTTCGTACTTCAGTGTGTGAACAAGACGCTATGTCCAAACATCGGTAACATTTTGCAGCGGCAACATTTTGCAGCAGCAAAATGTGTGATTACATAAAATGTTATATTCTGTTCCATTTACACTGCAAGATATGTCAATGTTCTCTAAACAAGTCGTTCCACTTCAGTGCTTTATATAAGAACAAAGAGGAAAGCAATGGAAACTTAGCCTCGCGCCAGACTTTTGATAGTTTTGACATGTGCTCTATCTGCCCACCCTCACGTAAATGTGAAATCACACGGTCCACTGTGCCAAAACTCCAGCGAGAGACCTCAAGCTTAGTACATGCTAGCTTCGGATTTCCAAGTCATTGGCGACATCGCTTACCTAGGGCGTTCTTGATGATGAGGACGTTTTTCAGCCAGAGTTTTCGGAAGCTGCCCCACGTGCTCTGGCCGTGCGGTATGGGGTTGGACTGCCTCCAGCCCCCGCAGGCGTACTCGTAGTAGTCCTGACACGGGTCGGCTGACAGGTTGGCCGCGTCTAGTATGGAGGCGGCCGCGTCCACACAGGCCGCCGACACACACACATCGGCTGCAACATGGTCACCACCAGCCGGTCACCAGAGCTTGTCCCCTGGACGCTGCAGGAGTCCACACAGACCGCTGACACGCACACATCAGCTACAACATCGCCACCACCAGCCAGTCACCAGAGCCTGTCCCCTGGACGCTGCAGGAGTCCACACAGGCCGCGACACACACACATCGGCTGCAACATAATTATTGAATAATACAGAGTTTCTGACGTGCGAAGAAATGGAATGTGCCCACTGCATAACCATAGCACGTCACTTCGTGCGTATAATTATGGCTGGAGTCGAACCCGGAATATGGCATAATTTTGAGGATTCGGAGTCGGAGTCTAATCTGACCATTTTCGGGCAGCCGGAGTTAGGCATGGAGTCCACCAAACTTGTAAAAGTTGCCCTTAGGTGGAATGGAATTGGAATAGACACCACTTCTTGTGATTCAGAGTCTAAGTCAACTCCGCTCAATTGAAGTGAATGAGAAGTTTGCTTCGGACTTATACGGCGAACATTCATTTCTTTTGAAGTTTTTCAGCACCGGATAGTAGCAGTAAAGTAGTAAAAATATATACCCTTGCAATCAGCTTTGCGATCGGGCTGGGCTGGGCCGGGTAGCTCAAGTTTAAATTTGCCATATTTCAAGTAAGGCTTCCTCGCTTTGTGGTCTTACTCGCAACAATCATGAAGAACCCCTTCATAAAAGATTGGCCCGCTTCCTTCAAAGCATATTATGTAGGCCTTGCCTTAATATCAACTGGGTAGCGCGATACGAAACAAACAACTGTTTGGAACTCCATTGACTCCAATTGTGGCCTGCCGGTCATGCCGCAAAATATGAGAGATATTTTACAATTTGGCGCGCCGAAGGCGAGCCAATTTGAATATTTATTATGAGCGAATGTGACATCTTGAGACTGTATTTTCAAATTTGAGGGGGACATTTTAATATTGGTACCCCCTCTCAGATTTAAGATGCGGCACGGTATCCACGTGTCCCTGCTGTTCCGCCACATATGACTCCTGTGGCTCATTGATGCACTGATCTTAATGTCTTTCTGTCTTAACCCTCGCACGGCTGGGGGAGAGGTAGATGCCAACATTTGGCATTAACTGTCAACATACAACCAACTAAAAAATATCATAACACTGCACCACGGAGGCTTTGGTCTCTGCTTCCTTCATTGTAATCATCTTGAGTCTGGGTAGCCTGGCTTCGAAACGACTCCAACTCCGACTACGACTCCCCAGTCCTGTTTCCAAGAGGGGTTCCCATACATTCTGACGGACAGCATCCATTATATGGCGCTCGGCGCGGGCACTGCTCTTTTGCTGCTGGCTTATCAACCAGATAACGATTGCAGATCACGGACATTCGCCAAACACAAATTTGCGAGGGGTTGAAAGTGTCATCATCATCAGCTCTGACACTGCAAGGCACCTGAATGAAAAAAATCAAGACAGAGTGCGCAGATCTTCAAGCATATATATATATATATATATATATATATATATATATATATATATATATATATATATATATATATCTCTCTCTCTCTCTCTCTCTCTCTCTCTCTCTCTCTCTCTCTCTTTCTCTCTCTCTCTCTCTTTCTCTCTCTCTCTCTCTCTCTCTCTCTCTCTCTCTCTCTCTCTCTCTCTCTCTCTCTCTCTCTCTCTCTCTCTCTCTCTCTCTCTCTCTCTCTCTCTCTCTCTCTCCAATTTTCAGTTTAAAAACAACAGGCTATGTCAGGTTTGTCCCTCTCCCCTTCAGACCCGAGTTGTCTCCCCTTTCTATCCTGATCTGTCACCCGTAATCTCTGGGACGTGGTTATGACCAATACCAATACGGATTACCAACGTTTTTTTTTTATCCACCACTCTTCGGCCGACGTAATTTGTTCTGATGGTTCAAGCTCTTCATTTGTTCAATGTTCATGCATTTGTTCAACCAAACGACCTGATTAGATGGCGTAGAATACTGATTTGGCGTTTATGCTAGATGAGATGATTTTGAGCTTTAGCTGAAGACTTCCACCGGCGGTCCGTTGACTGGTAGGACGTCGATTAGACGTCGATGACTTGCATTGGCGAGTGGCTTGTTTGCTATATGAGGTTCATCATGAACTTACCCCAGCCAGCAAAATGCTGCAAGTGGCGGTCAAGCTAGATGTAGTATATGCAGCCCCAGTAAAAGGCTGAGGTCAACGGAGTGTCGTCGGGTGTGTCCAGCGTGCTCGGAACGCGAGAATGGAATGTGGTTAGGGGATACGCGCAAAGTCGAGTTTTAAGAAAACGGTAATTGTGTCGCTTCTCATGAGTGATGGGTCAATGGGTTAATTACATGGGGAAACCCGGGCCAGGTGCCAGCAACGTTTGTGAGCCTGTATTTAGCACCGAATGTTGTCTACACGTTTGCGCACATGCATCAACTGTTGTTTTGTTCACGGCCATGCCCCATATTGTGTGGGTTCGAATCCCGCTACCAACTGCAGGACCTATCCCCTCGCGGGCTGCCCGACGCCAACACTGCACGTACCTCAGCGTCACGCAATAAATAGTTTGGCAATTATATGCTGTGAATGTTTTTTTCCCTGCTGTCGTTGATTATCACCTTATTATATGGTTTGGTCCACCCTCGATCCTACGTCAAGAGTATTTTCCCTGCTGTCGTTGATTATCACATTATATGGTTCGGTCCACCCTCGATCTGTCGTCGATTATCACCTTATTATATGGTTTGGTCCACCCTCGATCTGTCGTTGATTATCACCTTGTTACATGGTTTGGTCCACCCTCGATCTGTCGTTGATTATCACCTTATTATATGGTTTGGTCCACCCGCGATCTGTCGTTGATTATCACCTTATTATATGGTTTGGCCCACCCTCGATCTGTCGTTGATTATCACCTTATTATATGGTTTGGTCCACCCTCGATCCTGCGTCAAGAGTAGTTTCCGCCAGCATTTCTACAGATATCGGGCGAAGGGAGGATTTGAGGCTTTTCGCTTTTCTTGTTATGTATTGCTGTTCTGCACTGAAGATTCGTAGCATGCAAGAAGACAATCAAGCTAGACATTTGTTCTTGCCCCTTCCATCCTTCGGACGGTCCTTTCTATTCCTAGCTGTAATATTGGCTCTGATGTCGGCTCAGGTGGTGCCTCATTGAATAATGCACTTACAATGCAACGAGATCAATACGGTGGTGATTGCATTCGCATTTCCAGTTTTGCGTTGTGCAAAACGAAGCGCAAGAAAACGTGGCAGAATCCGGTCATTTACAGCTGTCTTCACTTCTCTGCACGTCTCTGCACGTGTCTGTACTTCTCCACACGTCTCTGCGCCTCTCTGCACGTGTTCACACTTCTCCACACGTCTCTGTGCGTCTTCGCACGTATTTACACGTCTCCGCCGTCCCTGCATGTCTCGGTACGGTGTCGCACGGTGACGCACGGTGACGCACGGTGACGCACGGTGTCGCACGGTGACGCACGGTGACGCACTGTGACGCACGGTGACGCACGGTGACGCACGGTGACGCACGGTGACGCACGGTGACGCACGGTGACGCACGGTGACGCACGGTGACGCACGGTGACGCACGGTGACGCACGGTGACGCACGGTGACGCACGGTGACGCACGGTGACGCACTGTGACGCACGGTGAGTGGTGTCGAGCACACAAGCACACCATCACGGAGTGGTGTCGAGCACACAAGCACACCATCACAGAGTGGTGTCGAGCACACAAGCACACCATCACGGAGTGGTGCCGATAATACAAGCACACCATCACGGAGTGGTGTCGAGCACACAAGCACACCATCACGGAGTGGTGTCGAGCACACAAGCACACCATCACAGAGTGGTGTCGAGCACACAAGCACACCATCACAGAGTGGTGTCGAGCACACAAGTACATCATCACAGAGTGGTGTCGAGCACACAAGCACACCATCACGGAGTGGTGTCGAGCACACAAGTACACCATCACAGCTCGACCCTAGGGCAGCAGACTACCTCCGGTAAGTAGCCAACGCTCAGACGCATCGCAACAAACATCTTGTATGAGCATTTCGTGTCGGCATGGCTCACTGCCCATGCCAACACAGGATCGACATCACTCCAGATGAGAATGATGGCAATGTCAAGTTACTTCCCGTCTCCGCGAACATGGCCGAGAACCTCGTTCTGGGCGGCATCTCGTTATTGAACAAGCCCGCTGGTAGATAATTGATCCCAGGAATAGGGAGCATAGCGTAATCCAAAAGCAAGTTCACGAAGCATAACAAGCTCCGGGAGCACGCTCCGTATCATAACAAGGTCCGGGAGCACGCTCCGTATCATAACAAGATCCGGGAGCACGCTCCGTATCATAACAAGGTCCGGGAGCACAGATTCTGGTGGCTCAGTAGGCTTCTGGAACGCGCATGGTGGCGCGGCGTCTGACAAGCTGACATTGTTAACCGACAACGAGCCCCAATCAGCCTCGGGTTGGGGACAAACCGACAGGTCCCCACAACATCTATCGCTTAGCTAATGCCATCATTCTCAGCTGTCCATCAACTTACCGTCACGGAAACGTTCTAAATTTGGAACACTCCTGACCACCACCGGTGAAAACGATCTGACAGCAAGTCGATCGACACGATCGACAAGGCCAGTGGGATCGTGCTGCTATCTGCAACACCAGACTGGCCAGGTGTAACTGGTAGCTAGGTGTCTCTCTCCGTGTCCCGTGTTCCGGCGTCTCTGAGACAATGCTTCCACGTCTCAGTAGCGTAGTGTCCCCGTGCCGTCTCAGTAATTCCTTGTCTCTGTGTATCTGTCCCTCCGTAGCTCCGTGTCCATGTGGATTCGTGTGTACATATTTTCGTGTGTCTGTCTGTGTGCCCGTACTCTCTTTCTCTATCTCTCTCACTCTCTCTCTCTCTCTCTCTCTCTCTCTCTCTCTCTCTCTCTCTCTCTCTCTCTCTCTCTCTCTCTCTCTCTCTTCTCTCTCTCTCTCTCTCTCTCTCTCTCTCTATTTATATATATTTTTTTTTTTTTTTTTTTTTATTATATTATATATATATATATCTCTCTCTCTCTCTCTCTCTCTCTCTCTCTCTCTCTCTCTCTCTCTCTCTCTCTCTCTCTCTCTCTCTCTCTCTCTCTCTCTCTCTCTCTCTCTCTCTCTCTCTCTCTCTCTCTCTCTCTCTCTCTCTCTCTCTCTTTCTCCCTCTGTATCTTCCTTCCCTCAGTTCTCAAGCTGTAATACATCATTATGCTAATGCAATTATTATTTCACATTTGCAGTTACGCCAATTTAAGTGGCAGATAACCTATCCACAAGTCTCAGATATTTTAGCGGAAGACGAACACGCAGCATATGTACCCAATCATCACGCTCCTGTTTGCGCCACTGTGCCTTTTGGAACGTCTATACAGGTAAAATATGCATCAAGAGCGAGCTTAGGCTTCATGCACCATATTACGATGGCATTCTGATGAAAATGAATTATCTTGAAGCTGATAATTTTAGGTAACTGAATCCAGCATGCTCCTTTTTACAGCAAATTAGAAACCAATAGGATATGCCTCGAATCGTCGCGGGAAAATACAGGAAGGAATTGGACTGTTGAAAAAGTACCAGAGGTCGGCGGATAACTGAAATACAAACAATATGACTACATATATGACTACACTCCTGCACTGAAGCATGCATTCCTATGTACTAGTTGCATACTGAACCTCTTGGAACACCTTACGCACTGACGCACAGGAATAGAAGGTGGAAGCGTTGGGATTTTAAAACACAAATGAAGATCTGAAGTTCCCCATTTTTGCCATGAGTCCACCCTGTGAGTGTTTTGACATTCTGAAGATATGAATGGGTAAATTTCGTCACAACAGTTAGTTTTCATTATCTCGCGAGGAAGCGGACAGTCATCTTCCGAGATCTTGGTGGAGGGGGAGGGGAGAATTGGTCCCTGGCGGCACAGCAGTGGGGCTGAATTAACAGGGCATGGACTGGACATGGTCAAAACCGAATTATCCTGGCCGCGTTTCTTGCTAAAATATACCCAAAATCCATGACAAATATTGATTAGGTGGAGCTCTTAGAACATTAGCGCAAGCTGGGTTTTCATTTCATATAAATTGCTATTTACTTCTTTGGAATGTTTATGAAAATGTCCCAGTGGTTGCACATCATCAGCGCCGATTGAAAGCATTACGTGTTCTGCGAGTAATCTGAAGTTTATCATCTGACCACAGATATTTACAACTCAGAATCCAAATATGACTCAGTGCTGACAATCCAACCACATATCACCCTTTTTCATCTACGGTCAACCAGCCATTCAAATGCTAAGGACCTGACAGGACTCGGAACAGCTTTGCCAGCAATTCCATCATGCTCTATTGCTTGAGCTGGGGATTACAGCAACTGCATATTTTTCACGGTGCGACCAATGCCACCAAGCTGATGCACGCCTTTCCACACTCGTGTCTTTCACACACTGAGCAGAGCATGTGGAGAATACAACTTCTGACACAAGTATGGCTGATATTCAGGTCAGCCATAGCTGTGTCGTTCAGGTCAGCTCCTGGTTTCAATTTGAAATGGTGGTATGAGGGTGGGCGCCCCTCTGCTGGCTATGGTTCACGCAGTGCCAGAAGCATACATGCATTTGCTTACTAACATTTTGTAATGCATTGACTACCATTAGGGAAGAAGATATCAATGGCTGTCGCTTTTTTTCTCATAATAGTGGCATAGGTAAATTTTAGACTGGAATAATTTCGAGGTAGCTTCGCTAAACAAGTCTTCAACTTGGATACTTGTGCAGTTCAAGACGCCCCAAAATCTAACTGACAACTTACATAATGAAACAAACTAAGTATCCTAACAACCAGGGAGTAGCTTAGCATTGGAAGGGAAGGTACGCAATACAATTAATTCCATGCCGAAAATGCACACAGCAAATGAGCGGCGCAAAGGACCAATGCAAGGTCACAAAATCACAACGACTTAGAACAGCACGACACCTGAACCCCACAAGTGATGGTAGATATATAATTTGAACGGCGATTGAACGAAGTGAAGTCTAGAACTCATCGTCATCATGGTCACGATCATAGGTAATATTAGTGCCCTTAATTGTGCTCCTTCATTTGTTCGGTGTCCTTCTCTTAACACCCACTTGCATACTTCGTGACGGAGGGACTAATAATGACCAACATGATCCAACCTCCGCCAGGCATATCATTATTCATATAAGGTAGCACCCTTCCTGGTACTTAGCATCCCCGAATGAAAGCAAAGATATTGAAAACCTGGCTCATCCTTCCCACTGTTCAACAGTATGCTACATGCACATTAAACTCTGCTCTTGCCGAAGTAACCGTACTTACTACAAATATACAGCTGATTGAGTGAAAGCCATGTCTGTTGCATCGAGTGGAATCACTACTAACACCACTGAGTGGAATCACTACTAACACCATCGAGTGGAATCACTACTAACACCACTGAGTGGAATCACTACTAACACCATCGAGTGGAATCACTACTAACACCACTGAGTGGAATCACTACTAACACCACTGAGTGGAATCACGACTAACACCACTGAGTGGAATCACTACTAACACCACTGAGTGGAATCACTACTAACACCACTGAGTGGAATCACTACTAACACCACTGAGTGGAATCACTACTAACACCACTGAGTGGAATCACTACTAACACCACTGAGTGGAATCACTACTAACACCACTGAGTGGAATCACTACTAACACCACTGAGTGGAATCACTACTAACACCACTGGTGGAATCACTACTAACACCACTGAGTGTAATCACTACTAACACCACTGAGTGGAATCACTACTAACACCACTGAGTGGAATCACTACTAACACCACTGAGTGGAATCACTACTAACACCACTGAGTGGAATCACTACTAACACCACTGAGTGGAATCACTACTAACACCACTGAGTGGAATCACTACTAACACCACTGAGTGGAATCACTACTAACACCACTGAGTGGAATCACTACTAACACCACTGAGTGGAATCACTACTAACACCACTGAGTGGAATCACTACTAACACCACTGAGTGGAATCACTACTAACACCACTGAGTGGAATCACTACTAACACCACGGCATATTCTGCTGCTTATATTATGTTATACCGCCTATACTGCTGCTTATATTATACTGCTTATATTCACTTCGCAACCCAGCCAAAGAAAGCACTCCATCACGCCACCAATTATCATACTCAACACTTTCACTTCGCCCGTACCTGTCAAGGTGCCGAGGCTGGCGATGATCTCCATCGACCTACTTACCGTGCTGGTGTCCGATGCCCAGGTGGTGGACAAACATGACGTCACCGGTCCGGCGGGCCACCACCACCAGCAGCAGCACACAGACGGCAGCCAACACCAGACACAGCACGGCCAACACCTTCTCCAGGCTGCTGCGGCTCGTCCAGATTGAGCGGCCCTGGCGGCCAGGCTGGGTCACCGTCACAGGCGGTCAGACTGGGTCACGGTCACAGGCGGTCAGACTGGGTCACCGTCACAGGCGGTCAGACTGGGTCATGGTTACAGGCGGTCAGACTGGGTCACCTTCACAGGCGGTCAGACTGGGTCACGGTCACAGGTGGTCAGACTGGGTCACCTTCACAGGCGGTCAGACTGGGTCACGGTCACAGGCGGTCAGACTGGGTCACCGTCACAGGCGGTCAGACTGGGTCACGGTTACAGGCGGTCAGACTGGGTCACCATCATAGGCGGTCAGACTGGGTCACCGTCACAGGCGGTCAGACTGGGTCACCGTCACAGGCGGTCAGACTGGGTCACCGTTACAGGCGGTCAGACTGGGTCACCGTCACAGGCGGTCAGACTGGGTCACAGTTACAGGCGGTCAGACTGGGTCACCATCATAGGCGGTCAGACTGGGTCACCGTCACAGGCGGTCAGACTGGGTCACCGTCACAGGCGGTCAGACTGGGTCACCGTTACAGGCGGTCAGACTGGGTCACCGTTACAGGCTGTCAGACTGGGTCACGGTTACAGGTGGTCAGACTGGGTCACCGTCACAGGCGGTCAGACTGGGTCACGGTTACAGGTGGTCAGACTGGGTCACCTTCACAGGCGGTCAGACTGGGTCACGGTCACAGGCGGTCAGACTGGGTCACCGTCACAGGCGGTCAGACTGGGTCACCGTCACAGGCGGTCAGACTGGGTCACCGTCACAGGCGGTCAGACTGGGTCACGGTCACAGGTGGTCAGACTGGGTCACCGTCACAGGCGGTCAGACTGGGTCACGGTCACAGGCGGTCAGACTGGGTCACCGTCACAGGCGGTCAGACTGGGTCACGGTCACAGGTGGTCAGACTGGGTAACCGTCACAGGCTGTGAGACTGGGTCATGGTTACAGGCGGTCAGGCTGGGTCGCGGTTACAGGCGGTCAGACTGGGTCACCGTCACAGGCGGTCAGACTGGGTCACCGTCACAGGCGGTCAGACTGGGTCACCGTCACAGGCGGTCAGACTGGGTCACGGTTACAGGCGGTCAGACTGGGTCACAGTTACAGGCGGTCAGACTGGGTCACCGTCACAGGCGGTCAGACTGGGTCACGGTTACAGGTGGTCAGACTGGGTCACCGTCACAGGCGGTCAGACTGGGTCACGGTTACAGGCGGTCAGACTGGGTCACGGTTACAGGCGGTCAGACTGGGTCACAGTCACAGGCGGTCAGACTGGGTCACCGTCATAGGCGGTCAGACTGGGTCACCGTCACAGGCGGTCAGACTGGGTCACGGTTACAGGTGGTCAGACTGGGTCCCCTTCACAGGCGGTCAGACTGGGTCACCGTCACAGGCGGTCAGACTGGGTCGCGGTTACAGGCGGTCAGACTGGGTCATGGTTACAGGCGGTCAGACTGGGTCACCGTCACAGGCGGTCAGACTGGGTCACCTTCACAGGCGGTCAGACTGGGTCACCATCACAGGCGGTCAGACTGGGTCACCGTCACAGGCGGTCAGACTGGGTCACGGTTACAGGCGGTCAGACTGGGTCACCGTCACAGGCGGTCAGACCGGGTCACCATCACAGGCGGTCAGACTGGGTAACCGTCACAGGCGGTCAGACTGGGTCACCGTCACAGGTGGTCAGACTGGGCCGAGGTCACGGGTGGTCAGGCTAGGTCACGGCCAGAGTGGGAAGCGGGCAGTCTGGGTCACAACCACACGCAGAAGCGTGCTTAAGCACGGTAACAGTGACAGGTGCCGTGTAGCTGGCGGCCTTGACGGTCTGCCCGAGTTAATGAGGCGGTCTGCTGACAGACCAGGGGTCACGGGGTCACGGCTGGCCACCTGTGAGTGGCTCACGTGCGTCACACGCGCCAACTGCACTCCTGTACAACTGGTTTGGTTTTGGTTTCTTGCTCACACGGCTCGATTGGAAGGGCTCTTAGACCACTCGTCCCCCTGATGGCGCAACGGCTCGGAAGGGCTCAGAATGCTCAGAGGACAACACACACACCTTTTGAAAGCTGATCATATGTTGATTACGAATGTTTTATGTTCATCAAAATCAATGGAACGTTTTTAAGAGTACTATTGTTCGATTTTGCAATTGCTTCAGTTGACTGGATCGGCTGTTTAAACTATGGTTATATAGCTGTCGTATTTGGAATCTGTCAGTTCCTCAAAGTGCAGGTAGCAATAATCAGCATGTCGCGCCACCTTGGACCTCTCACAGTGGGTGCAATAATCCACAAGACCCTGATCATTCGTGTCTTGGCATTACGGCATACTTTCAGTCGGATATGCGCATAAAATCAACCGTAACGACAAGGCGGTTGAGAAGTCAACCCCGGAAACATAGTCTACGTAGGCGATATTTTATCAAGTATCTGTTGTATCATAAAATGTTGAGTTGAATTGTATTAAGTATGTATTGTAGTTCAGCATGAAGGTCCTGAGAACGTTGGAGTCGTATGGGAATTGCTGGAATGTGTATATATTTGCGGTTTGTTCGCATCTAGTTTGCGCTATTCATTCATTACTCGAACCTATGTAAAATATATCACAAGGGCCGCCATGTTGGAGAGTGCATGCTGAGCAAACACAAACGCCTTCCCCAAGTGTTCTACCGTACGTCACTGGCTCCCTTCACAAGTTGAGGTAGCGCCTGACACACAGTACAGGGTCAATGTACACTCTCTGACAGCGCAACCTTTGTCACTTATATCAGGAAGGCTCGGGCCAGTGGCGTCGCCACGAAATTCTTCCAGGGGGGGCAATGTTGATAGGGGGCCTCCTGCTCCCCGAAAGGGGGCCTCCACTGTGTTAGGGCCTCCTATTGCTTTTTAGGCTTTTAGTATGGTTCCCGAATGGGAACATGATTTTATATTGATGTCTCGTTTGTTCTTGGCATGGTGCATCATTTACGCAAAACGCAATAGCAAGAATCATTTTTTTCGCTGAGAACTGAGCCATACCAGGATATAAATAAGCAAATGTGGATAAATACGTGCCAAAACAAACCAATATCTTTATGCTTTATCGACGAGAAGAATCTTCCCGCTGGTCTCCAGATTGTAGCGAGCTGGTGGAGCTCGTGCTGAGCATATCTTAAATATATCTCCCATTGATCAACCCACTTCTATGTCCACCAAGTTTAACTGAATATAGCTACGTTCATCACTACTGTTAATCATTCCCACCAGCTTGATCTCATAAACAAGCTTAAACGGTAATTTCTCAGTCCAAGGACGACAATTTCGCGAAGGTGACAACGATAAGTGGATGAATTGGTTTTCTGATCGTCATCTTAAGGATTTTTATTTATTTATTTATAACATTTGGTGCTGGCTGCAAGGCACTTGGCACAGAAGCTAAAATAATAAATCCTCCGCGAATAAATTCACGGCAAGAACAAGCATTGAACAACAAGGCATCAATGACAATGCAACAATGCAACAATGACAAAGCATAAATAATGCAAAACCTTCGAATTCCACGCCGTCACGCCCATAGTTATCGCTGTGCTGTACCGTTTTGTAAATTATGTCGTTGAGAAGGTATTGAAGCTGGGAAGCTCTAATCATGCAGGCTGTAATCACAGAAGACAACTTTCTAGGAAGAAAATACATTTTAAAACATCAATCCTCCCATTTAATATGGGGCATCGGTGTTGTTTTGTATGCTTGTGAGGGGGAATTTGCCCCCGCAATGTTGGCTTTGCTCCATGGGCGTAAGTTTCTGAAAATTATTGGGGGACAAGCGACGCACCTATATTTGCGCCAAGGGGAGGGGGGAAAGCGTATTTGAAGGGGGTCCTACTATTCAATAAAATCTTCCGATTTCGAAAACTATTTTGTCAAAGGGGACCTTTTAAAGTAAAATAATTATTGATCAACTAAATTATCCTGTGGAGGGGCCTAATCTACCACTATCGTTTCTGATTCGTCGGATTCCAACCCTAGCTCCTCCACCCTGTTCGAATGTATTATTTTGGTATCCCTTGATAAGTCACCTCGCACTGCTGAAATTACACCTACACAAATCACTTTAAAATGTAAAATTTCCCAATTTCAGACATTCCAGTTCATAGTGCCCGTTCCCACGACGCCAACGTTAGTGCACGTGCACACCCATCTTGCGCATTCGGCGCATTCGCCACACTTCGTGTGATGCTACGGATTCTGCTGGGCCTCCTACGCTTTGCTAATTGCTGCCACATGATAGACTTGCGCCATATCTGACGTGATAAAATGCTTCGTATGGACGTTCGCTGCGAAAATTATATTAATTAAATTCGATCATTAGTTCCCTACTTCCAATATTTTATGGTGAATAAATGCGGATACCTGCTGAGCTTTGATGCACCTCATATCTTTCATTAAACATGCTTCAAGGTTGGCTACCGAACCGAGGCCCTGCCTGAGTGTACTTCTTTGGACCCGTTTCGTCTTTCTTTGTCTATGGATGTGTCTTAGGGCTCCAATCCATTTTTGTTAGAGGCCCAACGCATTTTCAAAACCCCTGCTCGTTTTAGGGTTTGTTGCTCTTTTTGCGCACCGAATGTTTTTGTGTAGTTGTCGGGGCGCTTCAAAGATCTCGATGCGTTTACTTAGTGCCCGGTATTTTTGTTCGTTTTGGACCATGTTGCTTTTTGCGGCCCCAGCCTCTTTCCAGGCCCTTGTGCGGTCGTATGCCCCTGTGTGCCTTGAGAGCTTCCGGTGTTGTTTGTTTTTTTTTTTTAGAGTTCTCGGTATATATAGTTATGGCCACGACGCATGTTTTCGGGCGCTGTCGCTTTTTGCGAGACTGTGCTTTGGAGGGCCAGTCGCATTTTCGGTCCCCATTGTGCTCTTAGGGTCCCGCTGTGTTTATTTGGGGCTTCTGACGCACATTTGTGGGGCACCAGTACGATTTTGTGGCTTCGGTGCGATTTTTCTGGGTCCTAGAGCGACTTATCGTGCCCAGGCGCGTAGTTCCGGGAACCAACGCCAGTTATCTGGGCTCAACGCGATTTCTGTGGATCTCTTCTGAATTTTCTTTAAATTCCGAATCCCGGCCTGATTTTTCGATTCCCTGGCGCCATGTTTTTGTTTCTCACCTCGATTTTTTTCGAGCTCCGGTATGTTTTTCGATGCCGTACGCCATTTGTCAAAGCATCTGATGACATGTTCGGTGCTCCAGAACCACTGTCCTGCCCCGGGCTTTTTTTGGAATCCCTCCTTATTTTGGAGGGCTCAGGCTTTATTTTTCGGATACCGATGCGACTTTGGAGGTCACACGGTGCCTATGTGGGGTCCTAGACGCCAATTGTTGGCAGCTCCGACGTTAATTTTTGATGCCCAGACCAAATTTTTGGTACTACCGATGGGAATTGTGGGTCCGAGCGCGAAATTTGGTGGGACCGGTTCGAGTTTGCGGGGCACGTTGCACTTAGCTGTGGCCCCAACTCGATCTTGGCGGTTCCTGTTGCAGATTTTCGTGCCTCGGAGCGAGTTTTCTGGGGTCCGCCGTATTTACTTGGAGCCCCTATGCGAATTCTGGTGGACCGACGCGAATTTGTGTGGCCCCAGCGCGACTTTTGGGGGCCTCGGCTCGATTCTTGGGAGCATATCCCTCTTAGGAGAGAGGGGGAATTTGCCCCATTGATGTCATTGCGGCCACCGAAGGACTTTTTTTTTCAGCCGATAGCACCTTTCGGAGTATAAATGCCCTCCGGGTAATTTTTCCCGGACCTCTTCTTAATTTTCCGGTGCTGGGGTCGATTCGATCGAGTCTCGGTGTGAACTTTTGGACATCGAGTTCTATTTTTTTAAAGGTCCTTTGTGATATTTTTGGGTCCTGGTACGATTCTTCGGTCTCCAAGTGTGATTTTTTTCGGTGCCCGCACACGTTTTTTTCCAGTGCCCAACGGGTTTTGGGGGGACTTTGACCGGATTTTTGGGGGCGCAGAGTGACATTCCGGTTGATAATTGACTTTTGGGGCAGCTGCAACCTTTGGGGTCCCGGCGGGACCCTTTTGGTCCCCAGTGAGATTTTCGAGGGCTGCGACGCGACTTTTTTAGTCCAATGTAATCTTTTGTGTCCCGACGTCATCTGCTTGGATACCTAGCGCGAGTTTTAGCGACCTCGACACTTTGTGGGTGGCCAATACTTTTGGATGCTTTTGGTGTCATTGTTGGGGCCCCAGAGTGATTATCCATGTCCGGATTGTTTTTCGTTGCCCCGGCTTCATTTGTGTCCCAATGATACTGTTGGGGAACGGTACGACCTATCGTGCCCCTAGGGTGATTGTCATGGTCCGGGCGTGAATTTTTGGTACCCTAGGCTCAGCGTGATTTTCAGCGGCCCCGGCCGGATCTTTTTGGGGCCATATCATGATTTTCAAGTACCCCGGCACGACTCCTGCCATTTCAGGGGCTTCTTGCAAATTACAGACCTCTCTCGTCTTAGGGGTCTCGTCTCATTTCCTGGAGCCTCTTTACCGGTTTTGGACGTCTCCTCGTGCGTCCTACCCTCCTCCATATTCAATGGTCCTCCTCTCCCGTTTTGGAGGGCCTCCTCCCACATCCTGGGGCCCCTTTAACATGGCATGGGGCTTCCTCTCATGTTCCAGGGGCATCCTCTGCCAAATTAGGGGCCTCCTGCCACGCCTCGTGGGCCTCCTCCTTTGTCCTCGCAAAGCTTACACGTCTTGAGGGGATCTTCAATTTTGGAAACCTCGCCTCCTTCCATACCTGCTACTTACCACTCCCATCTTAAGGGCCTTCTCTCGTTTCCTGGGAATTCCTTCCGGCAGTCGGGGCCTCATTCGGCCCTGGAGACCTCCTACTCCATCTCGAGGGACTCCTCTCGAGTCCGGCAGGGGCATCCTTTTCTCTTCTTGAGGCTGTCTTTTTCAAATTAGGGGCCTCCTCTCACGTCTTCGGGGCCTCCTGTTCTGCGTTTTGATTCTATCTTTGCCCATTTTAAGGGTGGCGTCTTATCTCCTGGTGGATTCCTGTTCTCTCTCAGGTGCCTCCTCTTCCAAATTAAAAGCAACCTTTCCTATCTCAGTTACCTTGTCATTTCCTGGGGACCTTCTTACCCGTCTTGAAGCCTTCTTTCTGGCCTGGGAGCCATCCCTCTTATCTAATTGCCCTTCTCTCCTATTTTAGGGGATTCCTCGTTCATCATAGGGTCTCATTTCCAATCGTATATTGTCCTCTTCCGAATTAGGTGCTTCCTGACACTTTTCTGGATCATCCTTGTCTATCTTGGTGGAACCTTACCCGTTTTGGGGACTGCTTTTGCGTCTCCGAAACCTCATCTCATATCGACTGACTTTCTCTTTCGTCTTTGGGCCTCCTCTCATTTTCTGAGGTCTCCATTCCCGTATTTGGCCTCCTTTGCAATCATGGAGGCCTCCTTCGCAATCCTGAGGGCCTCCTTTGCAATCCTGGGGGCCTCCTTTGCAATCCTGGGGGTCTCCTTTGCAATCCCGGAGGCCTCCTTTGCAATCCTGGGGGTCTCCTTCACAATCTTGGGGCCTCCTATGCAATCCTGGGGGCCTCCTTTGCAATCCTGGGGGCCTCCTTTGCAATCCTGGGGCGTCCCTTGCAATCCTGGAGGCCTCCTTTGCAATCCTGGGGGTCTCCTTTGCAATCCTGGGGCCTCCTTTGCAATCCTGGGGCCTCCTTTGCAATTATGGGGCCTCATTTTCAATCCTGGGGGCCTCCTTTATAATCCTGGAGGCCTCCTTTGCAATCATGGGGGCCTCCTTTGCAAACATGGGGGTCTCCTTTGCATTCCTGGGGGCCTCCGTGCCAATTATTGGCATTCTCTTGATTTCTGGGGCCTCCTATCCTCTCCTAGGTGCCTCCTTCTTCAAATTAGGGGCCTCCTCTCACGTTCTGGAGGCCTCCTCTCATGTCTCGTCGGCCTCCTTGCTCACTTTTTTTCCTGTACATTTCCAGATAGGGGCCTCCTCAAATTTCAGGGGGGGAGGGCAATCTCACGGCAAGGGGGGCGACTGCCCCCTCTGCCCCCCCGGTGGCGACGCCCTTGGCTCGGGCAACGGCTCGATATCACTAATCAGGTACAAACAACGCGATACATGTGTACACTGTGGCGCTATCCGATGGTTATGACTTTCTGAGGAACTTCATGGAGCACTAGAGCCACACAATTAATACCAATTAACTCTTTGAGCTTCATGGTACATCAGGTATTTGTCACATATGGTCTCCATAGATCACACCCCGGGTGTTTCCCGGGCGTATCACGGGGTTTTCAGCCGGGGTGCCGGTACTGCCGATTTCATGTACACATGTGGAGGAAAGTAACACGTGATGCCAATATATATATGATCAGGGATTCATCATGTATTGCACCCACAGTGAAAAATACAAAACAGTCCAAAATCCAAAACACCTACTGGTCACTGTGGCCTATAGTTTGATGGGTTAATGGATACCAAATAGAGCAGCTGCATAACCGTGGCTTAGGCAGCCGAAACGATTAATTGAAACAATTGCAAATGAGAACTTCAATTATTAAAATAGCGACCGATAGATACAAATTACATGTTCATAACCGGCACATGATCAGCTTCCAAATGGCATGTGTCTCATCTTCGGGGCCTTCCGAGCCCTCCGAACGAGCCGTGCGTGCTGTGATTGGTCAGTGCCGAGCCGTGCGTGCTGTGATTGGTCAGTGGACAGCATGCAGTTACCCAAGGTTACAGGCAACTGTCGTCTCACCGTGCTGAAGCATTGTACGCCTTAGATAGACCAGGAGGCTCCACCAGCTCCATTTCAGGTGGACACATTGCGCGACGTTTAAGGTTGTTCATCTTATAAGAAGCACCGCAAGCATTCGCGTTCTAATATTTCTAGACTCGTCAGTGTAGGTGTCAAACTTGAGATCCATTTCAGAAGTACTAATTGAGCATCGACTAATATCTTTTGCAGCAGTGGGACATTGCAGCTGCTGGCATTTGTGTGGTGTCTTTTTAATATTTGCGTGGCATCGGCGTGATATCGGGGTAATATCTACATTGTATCTGCGCGGTACCTGTGCAACATCTGCATGGCATCTGTGTAATATATGCATGGTATCTGTGCAACATCTGCATGGCATCTGTGTAATATATGCATGGTATATGTGCAATATCTGCATGGAATACGTGCAATATCTGCATGGTATCTGTGCAATGTCTGCGTTGTATCTGTTTGGTATCTGTGTAATATCTGCACGTTATCTGTGTAATATTTTTTGTATCTGTGTAGTATCCGTGCAGTATTTGTGAAGCGCACAGTACGTCGTTCAGATACTTGGTTCCAAGAGAAAGACCATAAAACTGACCTGGCTGACCTGAGTGAAATAAAACTGAACTGACAATGAAACCGAAAGTCGAAGGGGCATAAACATTCCTGTTTACGAGCGTCCGGTGTGTAGTAACAGCCGACAACATCTTCACTGATGAAGCTGAAGTGTGACCGGCCAGGGTGTCGCCACGGCGGCAGTTGGCAGGGGGAGGGGAGGGGACGGTGTATAGTAACAGCCGACATCTTCACTGATGAAGCTGAAGTGTGACCGGCCAGGGTGTCGCCACGGCGGCAGTTGGCAGGGGAGGGGAGGGGGACGGTGTATAGTAACAGCCGACATTCACTGATGGAGCTGGAGTGGGACCGGCCAGGGTGTCCCCCCGGCGGAAGTTGGGAGGGGGGAGGGAGGGGGACGTGATGACGGACATCTTCACTGATGAAGCTGAAGTGTGACCGGCCAGGGGGCCCCCGGCGGCAGTTGGCAGGGGGGGGGAGGGGAGGGGGACGGTGTGTAGTAACAGCCGACATCTTCACTGATGAAGTTGAGTGTGACCGGCCAGGGTGTCGCCACGGCGGCAGTTGGCAGGGGAGGGGAGGGGGACGGTGTATAGTAACAGCCGACATCTTCACTGATGAAGCTGAAGTGTGACCGGTGGCAGGGAGGGGAGGGGGACGGTGTGTAGTAACAGCCGACATTGATGAAGTTGAAGGGTGCCACGGCGGCAGTTGGCAGGGGAGGGGAGGGGGACGGTGTATAGTAACAGCCGACATCTTCACTGATGAAGCTGAAGTGTGACCGGCCAGAGTGTCGCCACGGCGGCAGTTGGCAGGGGAGGGGAGGGGGACGGTGTGTAGTAACAGCCGACATCTTCACTGATGAAGCTGAAGTGTGACCGGCCAGGGTGTCGCCACGGCGGCAGTTGGCAGGGGGAGGGGAGGGGGACGGTGTATAGTAACAGCCGACATCTTCACTGATGAAGCTGAAGTGTGACCGGCCAGGTGTCGCCACGGCGGCAGTTGGCAGGGGGAGGGGGAAGGGGACGGTGTGTAGTAACAGCCGACAACATCTTCACTGATGAAGCTGAAGTGTGACCGGCCAGGGTGTCGCCACGGCGGCAGTTGGCAGGGGGAGGGGGAGGGGGACGGTGTGTAGTAACAGCCGACAACATCTCCACTGATGAAGCTGAAGTGTGACCGGCCAGGGTGTCGCCACGGCGGCAGTTGGCAGGGGGAGGGGGAGGGGGACGGTGTATAGTAACAGCCGACATCTTCACTGATGAAGCTGAAGTGTGACCGGCCAGAGTGTCGCCACGGCGGCAGTTGGCAGGGGAGGGGAGGGGGACGGTGGGTAACAGCCGACATCTTCACTGATGAAGCTGAAGTGTGACCGGCCAGGGTGTCGCCACGGCGGCAGTTGGCAGGGGGAGGGGGAGGGGGACGGTGTATAGTAACAGCCGACATCTTCACTGATGAAGCTGAAGTGTGACCGGCCAGGGTGTCGCCACGGCGGCAGTTGGCAGGGGGATGGGGAGGGGACGGTGTGTAGTAACAGCCGACATCTTCACTGATGAAGCTGAAGTGTGACCGGCCAGGGTGTCGCCACGGCGGCAGTTGGCAGGGGAGGGGAGGGGGACGGTGTATAGTAACAGCCGACATCTTCACTGATGAAGCTGAAGTGTGACCGGCCAGAGTGTCGCCACGGCGGCAGTTGGCAGGGGGAGGGGGAGGGGGACGGTGACGCGTCCCTCAAACATCGTCAAATTTAGCATCACTCCAATTGTATTCCACTACCATAATCGACGTGAAACCCTCTCGTCCCCATCCCAAATCCATCTGTACACCCATGGTTGCCAGTATTTTTAGAGATGAATCACCTTCCAACACATAATGTGCAGCTCTCGGCACAGTATCAGGTCATAGTGGTAACGAACGGACACTGGGGAACCCGGTACCATCGTAAGAGTGGTCTGGAGTAACCTGGAGACTCCTGTCGACGATCTACAACTAGTGCTGGTAGCATGTAACTGGAGCTGGGAACGGAAATCGGTACTGGTCATCTGTACTGTAGCGCTTTGTAGTCATTGCTATGACTTGCAGCACGCAGCGTGAGTCGCTGCTCCTGTTGCTACTTCGACACACAGTCACATGTGCCCTCGTGCTAATTGCAACTATTGTGGTGATCTTTGTAATGGCGCATCGAAGGGAAGGAAAAACGCCACCCCCCAAAACGCCACCCCCAAAAACGCCACCCCCAAAAAAGTCCTTGAAGGCATGTAATCGCATTATGTTGGATTGTAAGGCATTGTAAGGCATCGACATAATTATTACCGGTGCCCCTACAGCGCTGATTTATCCAAAGTCGTGCAGGTCTTATAGAACTAAAGGCCTTAGCAATTGTTTCGGTATGTTTTGCTTTGTCCCTTCCCACACAATTTTTTTCGTTGGATTCTGGAGCGGCCATTGAGTCCACGATTATCAATTAAAATTTGCCAATCACTAGACGTGACACGTGAACCACAATGTAACCTGTACTCGCGGGCTGTAGCCTTCATCCATGGTGCACGCGATCCGGGCTACCTGGTATGACTCATGGCCTGTTATGCAGGGGCAGATCCAAGTGGGTGGGCACAGGGGGCATGTGCTCCTCCGCCATAGGAGGGTGGCGCCCCTCTGACTGATACAAGGCACCTCTACAGGGACGCTCGAATGCACCCCTCTTAAGTATTTCAGCCGAAGGTGCCCCTCTGTGTAGAAATGGCGCCCCTCCAGTCACTCGAGTGAACCCCCACTTGAAACTTTCTCAACCAGTGGAGCCCCTTCATAAAAATGGTACCTCTTCAGACGTGTGCCCATACCCTGATCAAAGTTTCTGGATCCGCTCCTGCCGTCACGTGATGGAGTTGGCTGATACGACCTGCGACTCCCCATGTTTATTGCACTTTCCATTGATAAGAGCTGCAGGTGAGATATGAGCCACGAGCTTGATTCGCATAGGCCCAGCACCCCCCCCCCTCCCCCGATATCAACTATGGGACTGGTTGCCGCAACTAGTTACAGCCTGTGTGGCCTGCGACAGTCTGTGTGGCCTGTGACAGTTGGTGTGACCTGTGACAGTTGGTGTGGCCTGTGATAGTTGGTGTGGCCTGTGACAGTTGGTGTGGCCTGCGACAGTTGGTGTGGCCTGTGACAGTTGGCATGGCCTGTGACAGTTGGTGCGGCCGGTGATAGTGGGTGTGGCCTGTGATAGTTGGTGTGGCCTGTGACAGTTGGTGTGGTCTGTGACAGTCGGTGTGGCCTGTGACAGTCGGTGTGGCCTGTGACACTGGTAGGCGACTGTCACCACTTACCGAGTGGAACCGGATGTGAGTGCGGCCGGTGTTGACCGACTCCAGGGAGCACTCGCCATCCTGGTCGTCGGGAAACTCAGTCAGGTTGTACTTGATCATGGAGCCGACTGTGTGGCCACCTGGCGACAGTAGACGGAACTGTGGTCACTGGTTCACCCAGCCAGCATCGGCACAATACCGCCTCCGATATGGCTGCTTTTTACCCCAGAATTCGCATAAATCAGCTCATATTGTGTTGTCTAGATACTGTTTATTGGTAGCATTAATGGAAACATTACCGGGCCGATTCATCCGTCTGGCCTATACACCCGTCTGGCGTTGAGTTGGGAAGGCCATCCCGTCCACAACTCAACCCCTACGGCGAATCGTTGCTAAGAATTTCTAAATCTTGTAGTTTTGTGTTTCGGGAAAAATAGTGGATCACGGGAAGAAAGTAGTGGGGAGTGCGGCAGTATTTTATATGCAACGCGAACGATATGCATCCTTCGCGAACTTAATTCATTCTTCCAATTAGAGAAATTGTATCTTGTATTGGAGAACGTCTATATTATACACAGGGCATTTAAGGTACCGGCGGAACCACTCGCTTGGTTTGGTGGGTGGGGGTGAATGGGAATGGGGGGGGGGGGTCACCACCTACGAGACCCGCAGCAAATGCTGCTTCCACGATGATTGCTTCGGACGCTGGCATACAATAGCAGGTTTGGAATTGCTTCAGATGGCCTGGCCAAACGGATTTGGAAGGGGCCCAACCTACCCCTATTTTTGAAGAAGTCCCCGGATTCCCGCTACTATTTTTCAAAGGGGCCATTTTTTAAATGAAATAATTAGTGGCTAACTTAATTGTCCTGTGGAGGGGATTCAATCTCCCACCATCGTTTCTGAGTCACCGGATTTCAACCCTAACTCCACCAACCATGCTCGAAGTTTTTTTTTTCATTTTGTATCTCTTGATAAGTAACCTCACACTGCTGAACTTCCACCTGTACCGAAAAATTACACCTGTACACTTAAAAATGTTAACTTTTCCAATATCACGCATTCCAGTTCATAACTTTCGGTCGCCAACACGCCAACGTTCGTGCACGTGTACGGCCACGTGCCTGGCGCATTCGGCGAATTCGCTACACTTCATGCGATTGTGCGGTTTCTGCTAGGCCTCCTACGGTTTGCTAATTGCTGCCACATGATAGCCTTGTGCCATATTTGACTTCTTGAATGCTTCGTATGGGAGTTTGCTGGGAAAATTATATTAATTCAATTCGATGAATAGTCCTCTTCTTCCCATATTTTCCGGTGGGAAAAAAATCCGGATACCCCTGATCTTTGATGCAGCTCATCTCTTTCGTTAAATATGTTTCCAGATTTGCCACCGATCCAAGGCTCTAACTATGTGTCCTTTTTTGGACCCGTTGCGTTTTTCTTGGTCTACGGATGTGTTTTAGGGGTCCAGCCCATGTTTGTTAGTGGCTCGGCACATCTTTGAGACCCCGGATCTTTTTATAGGTTTTGGTGTTTTTTTTATGCACCGACGATATTTGTAGGTGCCGACGAGTTTTCGAAGATCCCGATGTGTTTATTTAATCCCCGGTCTTTTTGGTCCTTTTTGGGACTATGCACTTTTGAGGGCTCCAGCCCGTTTTGAGGCCCCCATGCGGTTTCATGGTATCGGTGTGCTTTGAGGGCCTCCGTGTGTGTTTTTTTTTAGATCTCCCGGTGTGTTTATTTAGAACTGCAGCGCATGTTTTAAGGCCCTGTCGGTTTTTGCGAGACTCGATTTTACGATTTTACTTGCGACTTTACGGGCCCATGCATGTAGTACCGGGGGGTGGGAAGCGACGCCAGTTTTCTAGGCTCGGCGCAATTCTTGGTGACTTCCTCTTAATTTTTTAGTCCTTATCCCGGCAGGACTCTTCGCGCCTCTGACGCACTATCTTGGTGTCCTGCCGCGATTTATTTTAGCTCCACTACGTTTGTTTCGGGTCCGTACGTGATTTTAAGGCATCTGGTGGGATATGTGAATCTCACGAGCGATTTTCCTGGCTCGGATATTTATTTTTCGGAATCTCTCCTTATTTTGGCGAGCTCCGGTTTGAATTTTGTCAGGTCCCGATTCGATTTTTGGGGCCATACCGTGCTTATTTGGGGCCCTCGGCGCCAACTTTTGGGACCCGACGGGAGTCTTTGGTGCCTCAACCTGAATACCGGCGGGAATTTTTGGTCCAGAGCATGATATTTGGGGAGCACGGCGCTCGTCCGCGGGGCGCGTCGTACTTAGCTGGACCCCAGCCCAATTTTGGCGGGCCCGGCACAAATTTTCATGTCCGGCGCAAATTTTCGGGTGCCCGCTGTATTTATTTTGAGCCCCTACGCGAATTTATGGGTTCCAGCATAATTTGTATACACCCCGGCTTCATTCATAAGAGCCCACCCTTTCAGGGGGACATTTACCCACTTGGAACGCCACTGCGGCTGCTCAACGAGTTTTTTTTCAGCCGATGGTACCCTTCATAGTCGAAAGGCCCCTCGAATAATTTTATTTTGGGACCTGTTCTGAATTTTCGAGTGCTCGGGTCGATTCGATGGGGTCCCTTTGTGATTTTGTGGAGCAGAGTTTATGTTTGCAAGCCCCAAGTGCGATATTTTTGGCCCTCGGTACTATTCTTTGGGCTCCCGGTGCAATTTTTTTTCGGTGCACCAACACGTTTCTTTTCCGGTGTCCCAACAAGTTTATTTTCCGGAGCTCGACGAACTTAGTTGGATCTTTGACGCGATTTGTTGTGGTCGCAGGGTGACATTCGAGGAAGGAATTGATTTATGGGAAGCCAACTGCGAATGTTGGGGCTCCGGCACGACCTTTTGGGCCCCGGTATGATGTTCAATGGCAGCGATGGGACTTTTTGGGGACTCAGTGCGAAATTGAAGGCCCCGTTGTCATTTGTTGGGATTCCTAGCGCGAGTTTTGCGGTTTCGACACGTTTTCGGGGTCCAACACGCTTTGGGGACTTTGGGCACAGTTGTTGTGACTCCGGAGTAAGTTTGGATGTCCGGACTTATTTCGTTGCTCAGGCTTTAGCTTTAGGTGGTCCCGATGAGACTTGTGGGGCCATGGTGCGACCTGTTGAGCCCCTAGCGTGATTTTCCGTGGTCCGGGCGATCATTTTTGGTACTCTCAGGCACAGCGTGATTTTCAGGAACTCCGGCCCAGCCTTTTGGGCCCCAGCGTGATTGTCAAGGGCCCGACCAATCATTTTGAGTCTCCCAGCGTCATTTCCACTGGCCCCGGCGAGACTGCTTGGGCTCCAACGTGATTTTCAGGGGCACCGGCGCGACTTTTTGGGGCCCAGCGGTATTTTCAGGGGCCCCAGTTCCACTTATTGGAGCCCCAGCGTCATTATTAAGAGCACGGGACGATTTTTAGGGTCCCCAATGTGATTTGCAGTGGACTTGATACGACATTGGGGGCCCCAGCGTCATTCTCAGGGGCCCCTGTGCAACGTTTTAGTGCACCAATGTGATTTTGGGGGCCCGGGTGAATTTTGGGGTCCCCAGCAGGACTTATAGGGCGATTTTTTTTCTTCAAACCCCGCGCAATTCTTGGGGGCTCCACAACCTCTGAGGAGGAACGTCCCCCTTTACCCCCCTTCTGTACGCCAGTGATGCAGTAACGCAGCCAGAATTTTCCTTAGGAGGGGTCCGACCAGAAGAAAATGTGAAGAAGCAAATAAATGTTTTGGCGCGCGAAGCGCGACGAATATTTAGGATTTCGAATGGTGATAATGTGAAAATTTATCGTGCCATCTAGTGTATTTCTGATTTTTTATTCGAACGCTTCAACCCACTTGGCCAATTTTCATGGTTCAATAGCTATTTGGTGCATCCAAAGCACTATTTAAATATATTTATATTATTAAAAATATATAAAAAATTTAAAAATTTAAATATTTAAAATATTCAACACATTCAACATTTTTACAAATTTTCCAAATTGTTTTGGGAATACTTGTGTATATATGCATGCATATATACACAATATACAGGTCCTGGACTCCGCCAGGGCACCCTTGAGTTCGATATAAGGTTTATACGTCCATTCTGTTCAGGCAACACCCATGGGCGCATGGCTGGTGATCCCGGGTGGGTCGGGATCTGGACCGCCTGGTTTGGTACGCTGCGAATGCTAATTTGTCATTTTCCATATTTAATCTGAAAATATGTCTTGAAAATAAGGAATTGGACCCCCCCCCCCTTGGCTTCGTGATAAATCCAACCCTGTATGGGCGTAATGTTGTGTAACAAAAATGTTGAGGGTGACCTATCCCCAATCAAATAAAGACAGAGCCCATACTTAGGGGACCTTTCCATATCAGTAACTTCCACCCTTCACCCTGACTTGACTCTCGGTGACCTCACGCTTGGCCTGCTTGAGCCTGCTTTAAATATAATCAATTCACTTTTGTAAGGTTCCACTCGTGCTAGCAAGCAACGAAGAACACTTGGAGCCACCAGAGCAGGTGGCGAGCTGCCATCAGCCATGTGCACGGCCGACCTCGGGCCGCCCTTCAGACGGAGCGGCGCGTGCTAGCCAGGCGGCGCCGGCGCGGACAGGATCGATCGGACGCCGCCACGCGGGCAGACGCGAGATACTGACCCGCAGCGCTCGGCTGCAATGCGGGCCTGCATAATCCACACACCTGTGGACCTGTGACCAACATGGGAAACAGCCTCGCTCATCGGTCAGCACGCGGGGATCGCAGCGTGGGGTTGCGTCCATGGATGTGGGAACAAAATGGGCAGGTATGCAAGCTGCCAGCCAATGTCTGGGTCTTAACATGGGTCCAGGGGCGAATACACTGGTCCATATGCCCCCCATAGAAAGGTGCCACCCATCCGGCCATCCATCCACTCCATTCTTCAGGAAGAATGGAGCACCCCATCACCCCGCTCCACAAATGCTTTCGCCGAAGGCCCCCTTCCGAGGAAATGTTCCCCTCCAAATGATAATTCTGGATCCGCCCCTGCATAGCCCATTTGCGTTAATTGGAAAGAATCGCCTCCTAAGACCATTTGTCCGTGTCAATTATTTATTTGTCCCTACGCAAGTTCTGAATATGTTGACGGGTGCGGGTCGTATCCCGCTGTCCTCCTTGCCTGTGCATGCCATTGTTTCAAAGCTTGAACATAAAGCAACGTTCTATTGCTTCACAAACTATGATTGAGGTAGAATACAAGCACATTCTCCTTCGGGAAAATGCCACGTCCTGTCAAATATTCCATTCACCACAAAATGCTTCATTTACTTGGCCATGTTGGACCAAAACAATACTTACCGCGAGTGCAGCACTGTTTGGAGCTTCACTCTACACCATCTCCCCGCTCCATGCATGCACAGATATCCTCAATGTAGCTCACAGAAGCTCACAGAATGTCATAATAGGACCAAGAAACTTTGAGAAACTCTGCCATAGGTCGAGTCTTCAAGTCGAACCACCACGGAGCAGTAAGTGCCGACCTGCTCCAGTCGTCATTTGCGACCGAGTGCGCATATGAGCCGTGCCGTTGCTGTTTGCATTGCAAAATTCCATGGCATGCTGCACTTGTGCCGAGCGAATTATGCATCAACAGTCAACAGGCAATGCATAAGTTGCAGCTGGCATGCATCTCTTGAACACGAATCTGTGCTTCAATGATAATTGATGATGCTGACGTCACTGGTGCCCTGACCTCGAGCGGGTTATGGTGCGATTCCCCATGCGCAGTCTCAGTATGGGCGGTCTGTGAGCTTGGATGACTCATTGACACCCGCTACCTCCCCCCTCCCCATATCGCTTACTATCTTTCTGTCTCTATCCCTTCCTCTCTCTCTGTCTCTCTCTCTCTCTCTCTCTCTCTCTCTCTCTCTCTCTCTCTCTCTCTCTCTTCTCTCTCTCTCTCTCTCTCTCTCTCTCTCTCTCTCTCTCTCTCTCTCTCTCTTCTCTCTCTCTTCTTCTCTCTCTCTCTCTCTCTCTCTCTTCTCTCTCTCTCTCTCTCTCTCTCTCTCTATCTCTCTCTCTATCTCTCTCTATATATATATATATATATATATATATATATATATATATATATATATATATTATATATATATATATATATATATATATATATATATATATATATATATATATATATATATATATATATATATATATATATATATATATATATATATATATATATATATATATATATATATATATATATATATATATATATATATATATATATATATATATATATATATATATATATATATATATATATATATATATATATATATATATATATATATATATATATATATATATATATATATATATATATATATATATATATATATATATATATATATATATATATATATATATATATATATATATATATATATATATATATATATATATATATATATATATATATATATCTCTCTCTCTCTCTCTCTCTCTCTCTCTCTCTCTCTCTCTCTCTCTCTCTCTCTCTCTCTCTCTCTCTCTCTCTCTCTCTCTCTCTCTCTCTCTGGCTCTATGTCTCCGTATATCTAGCACTACGTAACAGTCCCCCGCGGGCTCGAGAACTTCTGACGCAGTTGTGAGACGGGCACGGGAGGTACCCATCACTACGATAGGTTGCAAGTTGTTTATGGTCATTACGATATGGCACAGACCGCCATGGCCACTACGATATTGTACAAACTGCTCATGGTCGCCACGAGTGAGCACGAACGTCAGGAAATAAACCTGCCGAACATCGTAGTGCGGTGTGGTACCCTACATTGATCAAACCAGCTACATCTTCACCTTTGCGTTGAAGATGACACTTCAATCTCGGAATGCCATTCGTTGCGCATGAAAGTATTCAGAGTGGTGGATGACGAGTCTGGTCCGCTCCTCATACGAGAAGTGATGGTGGCCAGCACAGCTCTGTCTCAAAGCACATCCGATGGCCTGATCACACGAACACTTTTTGACTCGTCCGTGACGTCATCACACTCACCGATTTGATGACGTTCTCCAACGGGAACACGGGAAGAGGAAGAGGAAGAGGAACACGGGAACACGGGAAGTTGTTTGGGCGCGTCTGGCGCGTCAAAAGCAGGAAGCTCTTCTTCATTGGAGATGTCCGCTTTTGACGCGTCTGTACGCGCTGGTCGGTGTCGAATGCGGTGCAGTGTGCACGGATCGTGGACGCAACGCAGGCTAGATTGTTGTTGCAAGGATGACCGGTCTCGTCAAAATTTACGTGTGCAATTTCATCGTAATGTAGGCTTATTTCGCTATGAGCTTTCTTTACTTACAATGAATTATATAGCCTGCAAGTGGCTTCATGGAGGCACGGATGTCTGAGTTTACAAGAGTTTTCATGTCGATTCATTTCATGTCGAAGTTTTCATGCCGATGGCTGCGGAAAATATTGAAGAAGCATTTGACCGTCGTATGCCTGACGCCATGCTTAACGAATAACAAAACGTATTTGGCATGATAGATGTCATGGTTAGGCATGATGGAAGTATATGGCACAATTTGGTAACATATACCACAATTGGGAGGTAGGGCACCCTGCCTGACTCACCACATAAACTAGTACAATACGTAACATTTCATCACAATCGTATAAATATAATCTTTTAGCTTCATGTTTTTACCCCGTCGAGTCGCGAATATCAATACAACAAATGGGCAGAGTCCAAAGTCCAAAGTACATGCAAAACTGCATAATAAGCACGGTCTTGTAAAGCGTATTGAGAGGCATGCTGGAGGAATCCTTTTGACGATAATCGTAATTGTACATTCCAATGGTCTGAAACTTTGATATAACTGATGCAGCACACACATATCAATGCCAAAAAAGAGTGAGCTATGTGGTATGCTCCATAAAATAGTAGGTATCATGTGTGCGATTTTCAGCAACACCAACTGAATATGTCCATTGATCTCGAGAGATTGGTATCTCTGCAATTTACAAACATAAAAGCAAAGCATGCAAAGCAAAGCAAGCGAGAAAGAATTTACCGTCTTGCCAGCAACTCGAAATGTCTAAGTGATGCCACATTTTTTGAACTTGTTGCAGCCCTCGGAATGGCTTCTAAGTTTGAGGATTGCATCATGCTGACCCAATAAGATTATCTTTTTACTGCAATATCTACTGGAGCCAGGAGTGGTGGATTGTATGTTGATCACTATGACGAAGTGAAGTAGCTTCGGCGTAGCTTCTGCCTATGCAAAAAAACGTGTGCCTGTGGAAACCCGCGCCATCAACGGAAATTCAAGCTGACACCCATATTCTCAAGAATTCCGGGCGTGAATTACATCTACTCTTCAGCGCCCGGTGACCACTTAGGTACACCATACCAGCGTGTTACTTGACTGCTACGTCATAACGATTAACTCCACGGAAGTAGGTCTCGAGGTGTATGTAATCAATTGATAAATTATTCGTGAAATAGGGTGGAACATACGGGGACGAGTAGTCTAGGGTGAGTTACCCGTCTCACAATCGAAAGATTGTGGGTTCGAGTCTCACCTGTCGCTACTCTTCGCCCGCGACCAATCGGCGTGAGAGATTGGCGACGCTACATGACTCAACAGTCGACGTGTCGTAAAACCAACAATCACCATCAGGGTGGAACATACCACTTTCTGAACACTCAATCAACATCCTTCTCCAAGAAGTACCAACATCCTGCTCCTTGATGCCTGCTTATGAAGTATTCGTGTCTCCATTCCAACAGTATCCCGTTGATAAGTACCATGTCTATGCTCTCGATAAGGAATGGTGATACACGAACATTTCGGAAAGCAATTTCAGATAAAGGGATTACCTAAAATGTGATATAGCATACAATGCAAGTTTATAGCATAGGTATTACTTGCCCTATCCTGAATATAGCTCTTCCTAAATTCTGAATCTCAAAACGAATGATGAAAGTACAGTCATAAGTACGTACACCATTGGCTCAAATTTGAGTCTGAACGACGTCAAAATCATTGTGAATGACAAGTTCCATGGAAAGTTTCGACATCCTACTGTGCTCGTTCCGACATCTCACACCTAACGAAAAACCATTATTCTCTGATGTAGTCGGCCAATGGCCGTCGCTGGCCAGGTTTGACCAGCATCGCTGGAGGCCAGTGGGTGGAAGTGTTCCGAGTACGCCTGCCCCGCTCCTTTAAAAAGCAAATGTAAAAAAGTGACAGTTTTGCTCCGGTGCTCTGCTCTGATGGCTTCAACCGGACTATCACCCTGTCACAACCCGGCGGTAGATTCATCTCTGAATTCGCATGTCCTCATCCTGCACCTCCCTTACACTACCCAATTATCTTCCCCTCTAGACCCCAGCCTATTTACCTTCGTACCGGTTTCATCATGAGTGGCATCGTTCCACGAAAGGTCTACTACGAAATGGAACACTTCTGCCAGCACATTTGCCCACCCGACATTTGCCCACCTGACCTGGGCTGTTGAATTACACTCTGCACTAGGAGACTGACGGTGAAGGAGATTGGAGTGAAATACATAGCGAGATGGATGACAAAGAAAGAGTGCAGTGAGGGAGAGGATGGTTGGATGCGGTTTGCCAGCCTGCATCATCTACGAGCTGCTATGTCTCTATAATCAACCAGTAATGTGCGACAGGCGTTCGACGGAAGAATACCATGTCAACTCCGGGATTGGCTATCATTGAGACGATGTGCAAAATGAGCAAAGGGACACCTATGACGCGTGTGTGCCGATCCGGATCCGGGAGCAGATGGTAGAGCTCCTGCCAGATCCGGGAGCAGATGGTAGAGCTCCTGCCAGATCCGGGAGCAGATGGTAGAGCCCCTGCCAGATCCGGGAGCAGAGGGTAGAGCTCCTGCCAGATCCGGGAGCAGATGGTAGAGCTCCTGCCAGATCCGGGAGCAGAGGGTAGAGCTCCTGCCAGATCCGGGAGCAGATGGTAGAGCTCCTGCCAGATCCGGGAGCAGAGGGTAGAGCTCCTGCCAGCCGACTGCAGCAAGTAGCTCACAGAGGATATGCGTGTCCAGAAGAATAGGACATGCGTAGACAAAAAGTGGAAGAGGTCTATTGTCTATCGTATCACAGTGAGGCGAGACAACGGGACACGAGGGCACCGTCACATGGCCATCGAATGTAAACAATAGCCCAAGGTCGTGTACTGGCTGTTGTCAACACTGGCTTCTCTGACGATCAACCGATGGACGATCGTCACGACCGGATGGCAACGTCAACGTCATGACCAGCGATCGGTACCAAACAGCTGAGCAACCTCGCTACAGTGCCCGCTGCGTCATGACCAGCGATCGGTACCAAACAGCTGAGCAACCTCGCTACAGTGCCCGCTGCGTCATGACCAGCGATCGGTACCAAACAGCTGAGCAACCTCGCTACAGTGCCCGCTGCGTCATGACCAGTGATCGGTACCAAACAGCTGAGCAACCTCGCTACAGTGCCCGCTGCGTCATGACCAGTGATCGGTACCAAACAGCTGAGCAACCTCGCTACAGTGCCCGCTGCGTCATGACCAGTGATCGGTACCAAACAGCTGAGCAACCTCGCTACAGTGCCCGCTGCGTCATGACCAGTGATCGGTACCAAACAGCTGAGCAACCTCGCTACAGTGCCCGCTGCGTCATGACCAGTGATCGGTACCAAACAGCTGAGCAACCTCGCTACAGTGCCCGCTGCGTCATGACCAGCGATCGGTACCAAACAGCTGAGCAACCTCGCTACAGTGCCCGCTGCGTCATGACCAGCGATCGGTACCAAACAGCTGAGCAACCTCGCTACAGTGCCCGCTGCGTCATGACCAGTGATCGGTACCAAACAGCTGAGCAACCTCGCTACAGTGCCCGCTGCGTCATGACCAGCGATCGGTACCAAACAGCTGAGCAACCTCGCTACAGTGCCCGCTGCGTCATGACCAGCGATCGGTACCAAACAGCTGAGCAACCTCGCTACAGTGCCCGCTGCGTCATGACCAGTGATCGGTACCAAACAGCTGAGCAACCTCGCTACAGTGCCCGCTGCGTCATGACCAGTGATCGGTACCAAACAGCTGAGCAACCTCGCTACAGTGCCCGCTGCGTCATGACCAGTGATCGGTACCAAACAGCTGAGCAACCTCGCTACAGTGCCCGCTGCGCTGGCAAATATCCAGACGGTCGCGTGTCCGTGCCCACCAGGAGGCGCTTCTCCCGGCGCCGGTCTGACCTGGACAGGAGGCCGGCCGGGGTATTTTTACCTGGTGTCGGCCGGGCCGGGAGCAGTTTTGCCTCACTTGCACCGCTGGCGCACGCCGGGCACCACTTGGGCACGCGCTGCGGTCGCAGCACCAGGCCTGCTGCGGGCACCACTTGGGCGACGCGACCCGTCGCCAGACGACTGGTCGTCCGATCCGGTAGCGGCAGCCGCCGGTGTCGCGCGCTCCGGCCCCGGTCACGGCCCCGACCGGCGGCAGCTGGCGGCAGCTGGCGGCAGCGGAGATACGGCGCCGCGAGCGCTACTCCAGCGCAGCCGGCGGCGGTGCCATCGCTAGTGACGTCACGCGCGCGCACACACACACACACGGCGGCGGCGGCGGCGGTGGTACGTGCGCAGCGCTGGTGCCGCTGGACAGCTTCTGTCGCCGCCGTCGTGCGGCACCACCGACCCGTAATCAATAACATGGCGCGTCTGCGCGCGCAGCAGCGACGGTGGCGGCGGCGCGAGGCAGCCGCCCGCCGGGCCGTAATCAGGAGCAGGGCCAAGGAGCCCGCCAGGCCCGGGTGGCGCCACCGTCGGGATCGTCGGGCACGCGTTGTATGTACCAGCGGCACAGTTACTGCACGTGACGACGAAGCCCCAGCGAATCGACTTCGGTGCAATTAGAAGTTCTCATGAAGTGCGTAGTTCGAAGTTCGCATGCGCCAGTTCCCACGCTCACTGCGGTATTATCACATAGTACACAATCCTTCGAAGACACTTAGGGTATATGTTAGAACGATCTTCACCACGTGCAGCGATTCCCGACAGACATTGTGACAACTCCTGGAAGTTAAAGATGCTGCCAGGCTTACTGAACAGCTGATGTCGTATGTAGTTCCATTTATTGCCGGGCTGTCACTGTTTAGCAAACAATAGTTTTGGTATCTACAGTGTTGAATAGCTGATGTGCTGGCTGCATGCGTTCTTAGTGTCAATTTTGAAAGTTTTTTAGGTGCGCGGCAACAAGACAAGACTTGTTTTGTTTTGTCTTGCCAACTCTTGATTGGCAACAAGACAATCAAGACTATCGGCAAAATACGTTGCATTAGTTAGCGATAGCATCCTGTTGGCCTAAATTTCCTTTAGTATCTAGCCCCGCCTGCCAATGATTACAAGAGTAGTGCATGTGGCATGGGCTTGGTAGACCTGCAGCAACTTGGTCCCCCACCTGAATGGGATTATATGTGCTGCTATAGCACAGAAATACATACCTTGAATTTAAGCAAATGTATCTGTTTGCTCGTCGGGGACTGGAGCACATCCCCGTCATGAAGGTACTTGGGTCGAAGTCCGGCAGAGTGGGGTAAGCGACAGACGAAGTGACTACATGGACTGACCTCCGGCAGAGTGGGATGAGCGTCAGACGAAACAGATCGGGGCCAGAGCAAGGGTGAAGTGCAAAGGCTTTGTGCACATCTACGTGTGCTGTACTTGTGCTGTTATTGAGCAAGCCAGAGCTACGGGCCAATATAAAGGACCTCTATGGCCGACGACCAGTAAAGAGAGCTCCTGAGCCAACGAAGAGGGCCCAGGTGCCGACGGAAAGGGTCCTTGGCCGATGGAAGAAACCCCTAGCAATCGGAGATCGCCCTAAGCCAATCTGAAGGGTCCTGAGCCCAGAGGCACACATAGGATTGTGTAAGGGGCTCACACATTTCTTAAAGGATCCCTGGTAACTGAGTCACCTTGCAGTGATATGGGCCCCTTGGATACTCAGGACTCTCGCTGGTTCAGGTGCCCTCTTCACTCGCCGGGGTCCTCGGATAAAAACTGTCTCAACTCCACGAAACCTACGAAGTCTAACACAAGCTATGATACGAGATAGAAATGAAACAATCTGTTGGTACACCAGATGTATTATCTTCGTGTAGAAACAATGTTGGAACAGACTGAAACATAGGAGAGACGGCATGCTCTACACAAACACACACACACACACACACACACATACACACACACACATATATATATATACATATATATATATAGATATAGATATAGGTGTGTGCAAAGGCTATTTCATAAGGTGGGCCCACCAGACGCTGGCATAACCTTGGTTTGACCTTCAGACTAGCAGTTGGAGCCGCATAGTGACTCGATAGTGAATGCTAACGCTAGCATCATTTGCTTTAAAAAAAACAGCGAAGTTCGCGCGAGAAGATTCAATATTTTGTGCTCTTCAATTATGTTTAGTGGACAATTACAATAAATTGAAACCTGAATAAATTATAGTAAGCTCAACAGATTATTTTAACCAGAAAAACAGCACCATGCTTTCATTTCCTTTAAAAATCTGTTCAAATATCTATTATATTTCGGACCTCTTGATCAAGCCTTACGTGGCGTCCATGCTTCATAACTCTCCTTTTCGGATGTGCATTAGATTGGTGGTGGAGTGTCGGAGGCAATTTTTAGGAGAGATTGCTGATATCACTTGTATTTCCTATAAATCATATGCTCAGCATTCTTAGATTCCAGTGGTTTCCGCATGCGATAGGATGAGCGATAAACGATAAACGATAATTATCGCTGTTAAGTAAATCGGTTATCGTTATCGTTTATCGCTAAATTTTCAAAATTATCGCTCATCCACTTATCGCAAGTTCCAAAAATTATGAACGATAAACGATAAAATGTAAAACGGGATGATGGAAAAATGGAAGACGATCGACAGTGTATGCCGCGCGACAGTGTGTGTGCGCAACCTGTTGCCATCTGCTAAGTGTACAGATCTGTCAGACGGCCGACGGGTGGTATAAATTTGCGCGGCGGGCCGGGCAGAGGTCAGTCACAGGGGGGTCCACTCCCGCATATCTGGCAACTATCCAAATCTTCAGGTTAAAATAAGCCTATTTTCAAAGTTAATCGTCATTGAGATAATTGGATTATTTCATTATCATTTGAAAATAGCATTCTGTACTCAGTGTAAAGAACTTGAAATAACATGTAGTTATTGATTGAGGCTTATTTTCAAAAAACCTTTAAGAACTGGCATTGTTCTACACTCCCGCATATCTGGCAACTATGCATATCTTCAAGTTAATATTAGCCTATCTTCAAAGTTAATCATAATTGAGATAATTTTATTATTTCATTATCGTTTGAAAATAAAATTGTTTACTCAGTATAAAGAATTTGAAATAAGATTTTGTAGTTATTGATTGAGGCTTATTTACATAAAACCTTTAAGAACTGGTAGGGACGATGGACATACGAGGGTTTGTCAAAAGCATATTCCTCGCGCCGCAAAACAGACGACGTTACGCATGACGTACGAGGGTTTATCGAAAGTGGTTGCGTCGAAAATATAATTACTTCTGCCGGTATGTCGGTACTTACGGAGTGACAGAATATATGTACTTCCACTGTGCTAAGCGTTGTCTTGGACATTGGCGAATATTGGGATATACAATAAGTAGGTACCTATTGAAGACAATGTGTTAAAGTAGCCTATAATTGGTCTGTAGCTGGGCCAGATGTCTCAAGCACCGAACCATCATCCAACAAAGCGGCGGACTGAATGCGTCCACGGCGCTGAGTGTACAAGCGGCCGCTGAGTGTACTGCGCTTTTGCGGCGCTTGGTCATCTTGGTGAGTCGGAATCAGTGCCCCTCAGCGACGGGGCTGCATGGCAGCTGGGGTTTGCATGGTGCCAGGTATGCAACACCAGCATCTGTACGCGTCCATTTCTTGTAAACACTAATGCTATTTGTACTCTGTTTTGGACCTTGATTTTGGACGTGAAAATAGGTCAGGGGCGGACTCCGTGCCACTGAAAATCGCGTATATTCTGGACGAATCCGGCAGTAAAGCAAACAATATGCATGTGAGCGCAACAATTGAGCACTGAAAACGTTCCTTGGAATGTTAGCTATCGGTTGGTACCAATTGTATCATCGTATCTCTGCTGGGTCACGAGATATACAGGGTCAAAGGTCAGAGGTCACGAAGTCGATTTTCAAAAAGGGGGCCGATTACCCCATTTTGAGGTCTAGGGGATACTTTTGGGTGCTGAATTCGAATTCAGCGTCAAAAATGACCCTAGGAAGGTCGGTGACCCCATATCAGGTCACCAAGTGCCAAAGGTGACATCCTAGCCTCCAGAGGTCATCCAAGGTCACGCGAGGTCACCGAAGGTCATGTCATGTCAAGTCAGGTCACCGAAGTGTGACTGAGGTCAAACGAGGTCAAAAGGTCACGAGGTCACGGCGCTTAAGTAGAGGTCAAGTCTGATTTGGACCAAATCTGGCGTGACATGGTGCCACTGATGACGTCATAGCTCCGTGACCTGACATGACCCAACCAATTTTTTTCACCAAAAGTTGTGCAAAAGATGCAGCTTCAGGTATGCAAAAAACGGCGGCGCTGCGCGCCGCCGTTTTTGCGCGTTTTTTAAAGAAAAACCTTAGGGGGTGTAGGTACCTACCCCCCCCCAGCCGTGCGAGGGTTGCACACTGGCGGCGGAAGGGGCCTGGGGGCAGTGGGACCGGGACAATGCTCCCCCGAGGGATCATGCGACTGTGCATACAAATATGTGTTTAAAGTGCCCTATGATGGGTTTCAGTGGCGAACTGTCCCTCCCCCCCCCCCCCCACCCCTAGTAAAGCAATGTAGTCATAACACTTTAACCCCAATGCAGGCGCGGATACAGGGGGGCCCGGCCCCCCCAAATTACTTGGGTGAATTAATAAAATTCCTTAATTAACTGCGTTTATGGCGCTCCGCATGTGAATTTTGGCGCACCGCACATAAAAAAATTGCCGCCCTCCCCCCAATTTTTTGGTCTGGATCCGCCACTGCCCCAATGCGCCTATCAATTCACGCGTTCATGTCTGATCTGCTTAGATCTATTTCTTGCCGGATAATCTGATGTCCATCATTGAAGGCAGAACGTCACAAAGTGAAACTGTATCGAACTGCAATTATTTACTCGTTTTTCTCGTTACCGCCATTTACAGCAGGCTCAGGACTCAAACACATTACCCGCACAAGCCAGAATAAACCAGGAGTGTTGTCTGCAATGAAATTTGTGTAATTGCATAAAAATGTAATACAATACTCCAACACTGGACCTAGATAAACATAAATTTGCGCACACAGATAGGCCAAGGGGCCATATAATAGCTCCACTGAAATGGTGAAAATTTGACAAAAATGAGGAAACATTTCCAATTTCTACGTCTGGAGAGGGTTAAATTATACTCTTCATCCCTTATTCTCCTCTCAAAAATGAACTTGCTCCAGAAAGTCAAACTCAGCATCAAAAAACTACGCCAACTTGGCTCAGGTTTCCGTCTTTGGCTACTCCCGAAATAAGAACGTGCTCGTTGCGTCACTGATCTAATTATCATAAAATATTTAAATTATGGAGATTTCAAACTACATTACACAAATTACAAACAAGCCTGATACCGATATTAATAGGATTAAGAATTACAAAGCTAAACTTGTCATAATTACGGCGCGCCTACAACGCATTACGTCTTTTGCCAATTGGCGTATTTTCACAGTGGAGGTACCGAGCGGCATAATGTCACGTGGATAGTCAGCTGACGTAACATTCGGCCAGAAAAACGAGAATAGCCCACCGTATTACTCTAACCACCGTGGTCAGTCATTCACCATGAGCGGCAGAAAATCACGCATGGACGAGTACTTCGCTTCCCAGGACCAGAGGGAGCGCCGCCAGTCTGGGGAGTCAGCCATGTCCATCGGGAGCGAGACCAGCGACGATTTCATCATGTCCCCGCCCACCTCCCGCCCCTCCAGCAGCCAGGGCCTCAGGGAGGAGCCCCGCCCCTCCAGCGCCAGCAGTGACAGGGAGAGGGAGGAGAGCCAGGAGAGCCAGGGGAGTCAGGAGATTGGCAAGCACCTGGGCAGGGGCTGCAAGCAGGCAGACTTTGATGAGGTCAACATGTCCCTGAGGCCCTACCAGAAGTTCTTCAAGCTCCACAAAATTGAGGATCCAAGGCCCAAGCTGGGTCATCCTGGGAAGACCATCTTCTCCTGCCTGGCCATCTGCAACATCTGCTCAACTGGTGGGGTCAAGAAGACCTATGTCAAGTTCACCTCAGAGAGCAGGGGCAACCTCAGAGTCCACCTCAAGGGCAGGGGTCATGGTCCAAAGGTCCTGCAGGAGTATGATGAGATCAAGGCGGCCACCAGCAAGAAGGGCCAGAAGGTTGGCACCAAGGACACCAAGCACCAGCTGACCTTCAAGCAGGCCCAGGAGATGTCCAAGAAGTTCACCCAGGAGAGGGGCCGACAGGCTTGGGTCAAGTGGTTGACCAGCCTCTGCCTAGCACCCAGCATCTCTTCCCACCCAGCCACCCGCCAGTTGATGGACATCTTCAGGCCAGAGTTCCAGCTGCCCTCCCACACTGCCATCACCAACACTGTGGAGGACCAGGCCAAGAACATCAAGAAGGAGCTCATCTTCGTCCTGAAGGAGGTGAGCTATGTGGCGACCACAGCCGACAGCTGGAGCGCACACCACCGCGCTTTCCTGGGGTGCACTGTGCACTGGATAGATGCCAAGACTCTGTCCAGAAAGCATGGCACACTTGCCTGCAAGGAGCTGAAGGGCAAGCAGACCAAGGAGCTCCTGGCCACAGAGCTGTACAAGATCAACAGCGAGTTTGGCATCACCAGGAAGATCGCCGCCACAACTACCGACAATGGCACCAACTACTGCGCCGCATTCAACTACTATGGCGGCAACCCAGCTGACCCTCCTTTCCTGGCACCAGAGCATCAGGATCCTGATGGCGGCGGCGTGGACATAGTCGATGTCTATGCACTCCTGACTGAGGAGGAGGAGGTAGAGGACCTGCCCCAGCTGCCCATCCAGAGGAGGTGCGCCGCCCACACCTTGAACCTGCTGGCGACATCTGATGTGTCCAAGGTGGTTGGCTGGAACCATGGCAGTGCCACAGGCAGGCAGGGAAGGCAGCCATTCACCAAGGCAGCTGCCAAGGCCCAGGCCCTGTGGAACCTCCACAACAGGTCCTCTGTGGTGGCCAACAGGATCAAGGAAGTGCTGGGGAGAAAGCTGAAGACTCCTTGCCCAACCAGGTAAAAAATCGCACATTTAAAAAAATCGCACATTTAAAAAAAATCAACTAGATAGAGTTTGAATTTACATCTATTACAGTTGGAATTTACATCTATTTAAGTTTGCAAATTTAATAGTTGACATATATTTAAATAGAAATGATGCAAAAGTTTATTTGAACTTGTAATAGTTATTACTTATTAGTTACTAAATTTAAATAAGAGCTGTACCTAAAACACTGTTTTAACTCTGTGTAGGTGGAACAGCTTCTACGACGCAACCAAGTGCCTCCTGGAGACCGCCCTCAAGGACACAGACACCATGGAGGCCATCAACGACGTCCTCAAGACTGAGTCAGGGAGCAGGGGAGGCGCCGCCACCTTCCAGGAGGAGGACAAGGAGGTCTTGGAGGAGTACTGCCAGGTCATGAGGCCGGTCTCCATCTGCTTGGACCGGGTCCAGGCTGAGGCCAATGCCTACATGGGCATCCTCCTGCCCTACCTCATGCTGCTCAAGTTGGAGCTGCAGAGGCTGAAGGCTGAGGCCACCCTGAGGTATGCCCTCCCTTGGTGGACGCCCTCCTGGACCAGCCGGGGTCCATCCATGGCTTCAACAAAAGGTTCCAGCACCTGTTCAAGGAGGAGGACCTCCTGATGGCCACCCTGACCCACCCCAACCATGGCCCCATCAGGCTCAAGCATGTGGCCCCAGACCTTGAGGAGTCCACCAAGGAGAAGCTGGTCAGGGAGCTCATCAACACCATCACTCCTGATGCCCTCCCCTCCAGCCAGGGCACAGCAGCGGAGGTAGAGGACGACGCTGACGACCCCTTTGCCTTCCAGGACGCCCCCATGGTCATGGAGGGCAGCCCCAACATGGAGGAGCTCATCAGGAAGGAGCTGCAGACCTGGGCCAGGAGCAAGGAAGCTGAGGTGAAGCCAGAGCACTTCCCCAGCCTGCACAGGGACAAGTGGATCGCACTGTTCATCAAGTACAACACCCCCTGCCCAGCTCTGCCGCTGTGGAGCGCATGTTCAGCACGGCCGGGGATGTCCTGAGGCCCAAGCGCGCCAGCATGACCAGCGACAAGTTTCAGCAGCTGGTCTTCACCAAGGGCAACATGGCCCTCCTGGAGGCTATCTTGAAGAGGGAGAAGAGGGAGGCCAACACTGACACAGAGCATGAGACAGATGCTGAGCTTGACTAAAATGTGTTTTTGTCCTTTTTTTACTTGTATGATACAGTATATACTGCAAATAAACTTTAAGTACACTTATTTAAGCTTTATTTCTTATCGCTTTTGTTATCGCTGTTAAAAAACAATTATCGTTATCGTTTTATCGTTTATCGTTTCGTTATCGCTGTTAAAAAAAACAATTATCGTTATCGTTTTATCGCTATCGCTGTTAATTTTGTGAAAATTTTTTATCGTTTATCGTTTATCGTTATCGCAAACCTTTCTTATCGTTTTATCGTTATCGCAGGTCCGAAAATTAGTTATCGCGGAAAGCACTGTTAGATTCACACCCAAATAGCATGCCAATAGAACTTATGGTCAATATTGAGCCCATTTTTAAACATGATTGACCTTCCCAGGACATTTCCATTGGCTTCTTTGTTATGCATCAGCAAAGAGCAATGTGGTTGGCTATTATTCCACACTTAACACAGTTACTTTTAATGGAGTGATTTTATTTTATAATCATTTGTGTCTTACTATTCCATGACCATTTTCAGATGCCTTCGTACTGCTCAGTGTCTGAGTGCAGCTCCCAGGGAGCTCGTTGCAAAACAGCAGTAGAAGATAGGATAAAGATCCCAGCTGGCACAGGTCTGAAATTCCATCGGTTCCCTCAGGATGGAATACAAAGGAAGAGATGGATCCAGTTTTGCAAGAGATATGATTAATTCCAAATTAATTCTGGCAGAGTTTGCTCTTTGCATTTCAAACATGAGGACTATGTCATTCATACAGGTGCTGGTATCCTGAAGACTGGTGTTGTGCCATCACAGGTTGCACCATCCAGCAGCCAGTAAGTATGCTTGGAACTTTTTCTGTTTTTTTTTGTGAATCCTTTATTAGTTTCAGTGTTTAAAATAATGATAAATAAATATATGCTGTGTAAGGTCCTTCCTTCAAGGGCACTTCAAAAATAAGCCATTCCCATGTACTACTCCTGTATCCAACAAATGGCAGCATGTAATATATTATGTCGCAGAATATCTCAAGGTTCCTAACTTTTGTTGCAACGTACATCACATTATGAATGCCAGCAGTCTATGCTGAATTTAATATGAAAATATGCCAGCTGTCTTGTGATCAAGTGTATTATGTCATAATCAACTGTTCTGCTGCATGTCTTATGATCAGTGCTTGCAGCAGCACTTGTGTTGATGGTTTAGAGGTTAGAATGAAAGAAATGAAGATGAAAAATTGTATTGTAAGTAGTGATACAAAGTGATATAAGAAGTGTCTACAACAGTGCTACTGTGATTAGGTGGCTGATGTTTACTTTACTTATCTTAGGTTGTAACTCTTCAACCTCTTACAGTGTCCAAGAAACATGTGCCAGGAGCAAGGAATGTTCTCGGGACGGAGATGACCGGCGGACAGAACAGGACATTCTATCATCCTCTATGCCTATACTGGAGGCTCTACTCCTGAATAAGAGGTGAGCAAATAACATATGCTATGTCCAGCCACCAATTCTGCCATATGAAGGCAAAAATGTGTATGTCACTCAATCTGCTCTTTTAAGGTCTCCTAGATCATCATTTTTGTGTTTTGGATGCTCAGCAACTCATTCTCATATTTCTGTCTTGAAACGTGTTGTCATGTTGTACTGTGCTGTCATATTGTTCCATAAGTTAATTATAGACTGTTGCATGGGCGTGAGCACTAAAAATATAAATAATGTAGGTGTGGCAAGATGGCAAATCTGGGAAAGGGATAAAGTGTTATTTTGTTGCCTGATGCAGCCAAGCAAATAATTGTGCTATCAAAATATTGTATCTTTCAGATGCATCTTTTATTTTGCCTGGTGACCATGAGAAAATTATATTGTAAATGAAAAGATATCATGGATTCTGGTTCAGTTCTTTTGTTATTTCATTTCAGTGATGATATATCATCAGAGCATGGAGGGTGCAGTCAGCCGGTAGTCGTCCAACATGAGTCATGGAGCGCTTCACCAGAGGTGAAAAAAACTGCTTACTCGACTACCCGAGTAGGAGACAGAACATTTGCTTAACAAAGTACTCAGGAGACAGTACTACGCGAAGGCGTAGTCACCACTCAACCCACTTTTCCATTCCAGAACGATATATTCATGCTTCTATGGAATAATTGATGCAATGATTAACATAATACAACAGTATGTTTAATTTTATACTCGTGTCCTTGGCTGTGGGGAGACAGTCTCCAATTCGTAAGAGTTGTTACCTGGCGTGAAAACGAAATCGCTGTACGGACTAGATTGCCTTGATTTGGATGGGATTTCAGCTCTTATTGCCTGACTCCTTGGCTGTGGTGAGACACCCTCCAGTTGGCAAGAGTTGCCACCCGGGAGAAAAACGAAATCCCCGTACGGCCTAGCTTCCTTTGATTTTGATGGGAGTTTAGCTCTTATTGCCTGTCTCCGGAATTTCTTTTTTTCAGCTTCATAGAACGTGTTACAACCGGTGACGCGCTTGCGACGAAACTGGCTCATGTGCGTGCAGTACCGGTTGTAGATCGCCTTGGGTTGTGTCGCACGTTTGGTGGTTTGAAGCATTGATACTCGTCACAGAATATTTATCATCGAACCTTGTTATTTTGCCTTCTGCTCTGTACCTGTATTATCGGATGGCAGGCATGGGTCGACCTCCGCCACGTATGAATGTTCGTTGTGGACATTTGAACTGCACTTTCAATGGCGAAAGAAGAAACCTGAAGAGGAACATGGACACCAAACACAAAGGATTGCCCACTATTCTAAAGAATTCAAGTTTTGGTGCTGGCGGCAAATGGCAGTCTTGGCTCCAAGGTAAGAACTTGAACAGAACCTATTCAGAAAGTAGGTACCTACCTAGGTAGTTCTTGATGAGCCAAGGAGGCGAAGGGGCTATGTCTGCAAACAGTTCTACAGTCAGTCTCAAAAACTTTCCTTTCCTATGTAAAAGAAATTGAATTTCAAAATAATATGGCCCTCATCTTGAAACTTGATAATCAGGCTTCAAGGTGAGGGTATGCATGAACTTTATTCTATGGTGGTTATATGGCAGCAGGATTAACATGTAAATCAGTAGAAGTCAGATGAGACATGCGGTTGAGACATCCAGTTTTAAGGAAATGTTATCTGAATTTGAAAAGTCGGAAAGCTAATCTAGCCCAAGATGTTTTTGAAGAAGCACAATTTCAAATAATAAAATCAACACCTTTTTTGCCAAAAAAGTTTTCAAAATGAATATAGATAAATTTGTGGTTTAAGGTATTTTTGACTTCTTGGAATTTCTTTTTTTTCAATGCAGTGTTTATGAATGTGCTTGATATGATGTGACCACTCAATTCCTCTGTAGATGCATACTTTTCAGCTTGGAAGCAAAATATCCAAAACGGGCTTCAAGTTGGGTAATATAGCATAAAAAGTAATATTTGATTTGAAATTATGAAAGAAGTGACATGGCATGGCCTAACCTAGTCTAATCTTCCATGTAAGAAAACAAATTCTCATTTAAGAATTTAAAAATTGCAAGACAATTATTGTTTTGGGAATAATTTTCAAATAAAATATCCTAACCTAACCCAACCTAACCTGAAATGTTGTTGAAGAAAAAAACCAGATGTTGAGTAAATAATGTACACTTGAGTGCACAAATAATTATGGGTGTTGAAAGCCATGCATACTCTACACTGTCCTCCTTTATATTTCTGTGGTTGCATTGCGTGTGATGCCCATAAATATGAAATGAATGACATTGCTATATTTCCTTCTGAATTAATTACTTAAAATTTTGATGTTTCATGGCATGAAGTTGCCTACATATCTTCTGAAATTGAAAATTGTGGAGCCGTCATGCCTGATATCTACCAAAGGCTGTGTCACAGACACACAGCAAACATGCATAGCTTATGCCAGGCTGAGTTACAATCCTTCAAGGGTGTTGTCATGGTTTGCAGATGGGAACTGGATCACAAACAGGAAAAGATGGGCACAAGCCTTAAAGTGATTTGAGGTTCCCCGAAGTGAGCTGAAAGGATGTTTTTTTTTGAAAAATCATGTTTCTTTCACTTGGGTTGATATTTTATTACATCAACAATCAACAATGTTTTTTTCCTGGCTGATCTTGGTTTTAATTGATGTCTGGCTTCCATCAGTTTTTCCCAATAAGAACATGTTGCTTTTTCTTTTATTTGTTGTCTTTCTTAGGTTGTCCTCAATACTTAGTTAAATTATCATCATTTTTCACAGGAATGGCCAAGGGCACAGGCAGTGGAGAACAAGGTTGAGACACTACAGAGCTGCCATTTCAGTCATCCAGTCCTGAAGGACCATCAGTGTCTGCTAATCAGACTGCAGGTGAGATTGTTTTTCTTCAGTGCCTGCTTTGTGTGTGGCTGAGCATTGATGTTAACAAATCCTTGAGTTTTCAGGGGCACCTTTCAAGATAATTTAGAACTTAAATGATTAAAAATGCTTGGATTGCTGTTAGGCAGTGCATGGAGATGTCAGATCTTAAGTGCAATGATTTGACACATGCATTATTTAAGCATTGCATTAGCTTACTGTCACAATCAACTCAGTTGAAGTATTTCAGCAATACTATGACACTGTCGGCAAAATCTTGTCCATCATGGGTCGACCTTTGCCAGACGTTTCGACTGGATTGTGTGCAATTGCTTGTCCATTTTTTCCCTCAATTAGTACCTTCATGCAAAGTAAGGGACTAACAGTACCCACCAATAATTGGCCTGATTTCATGTTAATAAGCAATGCTATTCTCATAAAGTAATCTTGGTGTTTGTTGATTTTTTGTTTCACACCCATGTTTTACAAACTAAATTTGTTGTTTGTTTCTAAGCTGTGTGTTGTTGATAATGGTTTCATGCTAAGTAAATCATGTGGTTTCTCAGGAATCACAGACTTTTCAGAGAGTGGAGAACAAGATGATGCCCCTTCTGAGTCTACCTCTCAGAACGTCTGTCCTAAGGGGCCATCAAACTCTGTTCAACAAACTTCAGGTATTTTGATTGGCTGCATGGGCTGGATTTGTCACAGGAAGTATGGGGGATATGTCCCCTCCAACACCTTTGGTACTTAATGTTACTACTGTGTAGACATGGGTGCGAGTCCAGCTGGACGTGGAATCTGGTCTGGAGTCATGACTTTTTGAGGCCGAGATCAAGCGATTCAGTTCATTACACTAGTAAATCAGAATCAGACTAACCGTTTTGCCAGTGAGCTTGAGGCCAGACCCAATCCTAATAAATGAGCATCTGGCTCAGATTCAGCAATTCTGCAAACTTCGGACTCTAAATCGAATCCAGACTCAACCTAGGACTCAATGTTCCACTCATACTTTTACCAATTAAATAAAGCTTGACAACCTGCTGAAGGGAACACAGCCAACCAACTGACTGAACAATCTCACTAGCCTGAGATCATTCTGCCTTGGATATCTACTTAGATTCAATTAAATATGTTCTGACATGAGCCATTGATGAGCCTTGATTTGTTAAATGGTTTTAATGGTATTAAATGGTGAGTGAAATGTCTTATAACTGTATAACTGTTTTATGGGCTGTTTGCCAACGTTTTTGTAATAACACGCAACCTACTAATAATACTCAGCTCCGCCATGTGATGGCATCCTGTTATGTTTTTCTTAAACTGCACACATGATGAAAACAACCTTGCAGCAATATTGGCATTTTATGGTCAAACTATGTGTGCTAGTGGGGTGCAATAGTTTGCAATAGTGAAGTTTGTAATGCCGTTTGTGTTGGTGTGGGTGCTGTGAGTAGATGCCTGCTGTGCTGACACCCATCTATGCTTCTTTTCAGAACCACCACACAAGAGGGTTCCGTATCCCAGTGAGTTAAATCAAATGTCTGCTAGGATTTCTGTACTTGAACAGAAAACCGACCAGATCATCCACCTGCTCAAGAAACCGACCCCCGCCGGTAACGAATTATCCCCTGACCTGGAAGCAGAGGTGCTGTTCCGCTCCGGGAGAGGCATCTCCTGTCTTCAAGCTGCTTCTGGGCAGCATCTGGTAGCGTCGCCCGAGAGTAACATCCTGCATTGCGACATCTGTGCCCAGGAGCCCAATGGAAATGTTGCTCTCGGAATTGGAGTCTTCGCATACAACTTCGGTCTCGGATCGGAATTTCCGCCAGGCCAGCCCATGCCCTTCCTCCACGCCCTTCAAGAACTTCTAGACACGACAGCGGGTGATGCCACAACTGTGACACCGAAATTGTGGTCCAACACCAGGTTCGCTGCGCACGCCGTCAACACCTTCAAGGCATTTAGAGCAAATGCACAAACCATGTGCGAGGTCCTGCGTGATCGCCTGAAGAAAGAAAAACGGACGGCTGTCGCCCAAGAGCAGTGGGAAGACATCTCTTCTCTAGAAGGTGAGTGGGCTAGCAAACTATCCTTATTTGTACCAAAATTGAAGCAGACGCAATGATAGCCCAAGCATACCGGTGGTTTTACGGAACACCCATGCCTCGGTCCCTGCTACTGTGCTACTATGATAATTTGTTTTCAATGTTTCTTAAAATAATAAATATTCATTAACATATACTTATTTAATCTGGTTGGATTGTTGATCATCGTGCATGTGCATAAATAAGAGTCTGTTCTGTTCGCTATCTAACTTGTAAATTATCCATGGATTTCATATATTTCGTGGATGTATGCATATTTGCATATCTATGATGCTCATTAACTACACTGACATGGTATTGTCGTGGCATATTTTAAGTTCGTTCATACATGTGTAAGCATGCAGGTACTGCTGCTCAGTTTAGCATTTAACGCGCCCACACGCTACTGTTCCCCTCATATGCTTTCGTTCATTTTGCTTCATGGTGAATTGCTTGAACATTTTTATGTCGCCTATTTTCAGATGAGACTTTCATGACGCGCGTTGCTGCTCTGCACGACGTCTACGACATCCTTGGGCGGGGAAGCCAGGCACAGCAGAACACTCAGCTGCTACCCTGGGAGTGTGGCACTGAGTACGGCACCACGATCAGCAGCCTCCAGGGCACGGCGGCAGCCGTGGCTGCTCTGAGCCAGAAAGGAGTGAACCCTGCAGCACATGCCCTCGGAGTGGTGGACTTCGAGGAACTCTGGCCAAATCTGATGCAGCACAAGAATGGCTTGCACACTCAGGTGAACACCTAATTAACTTAACAGCTATTTATTCCACTGCCTAAAGGCTCACGTTTGTTCGTCTCGAAGCTTAATGTTTTCTTTCACATTACATTTGCTAGTAACTTGCTTGTAATATCTCTGTACCTCCCATCTTCTTGCTTTTCCTGGAATACTAAGCTACTGGTGCTAAGCTAACATTCAGTAATATTTAACATTATCCTTCTTATGATACAAAATAACCTCGGCTATCGACATGCTGTGAGACTCCAATAATAAATGAATGAACCATTATGTTCACTCGAAGCATAGCATAATCATTTTACTAATGAAATTCAGACTTCTGTTTATTCAGTATCTGATTATCTTCGGCCCTATACTTATCATAATCCACAGATCAGGCACATCGTGGCGTTTTGCACCGCCCTGGTCCGTAACCTGAAGGCCAGGAGACAGGGAGCTGACGCCAGTGACGGAAGAAAGGGCACGGCGAACAAGACCATCCTGGACAACATGACGCATCTGCGAAGGATTGGTGACCTGACAGGTCTTCAGTCCCCACATACATCACTCGACGCCCAGGTGAGCTCAGTCTCCGAAGCCATCGTGCAGCTGGTGTCGAGCAAGTGAATCCCGCCATCGGCTGCGGTGCCGAGCAGGAGCGTCCGGGAGGTGGTCTCCACCCTGCGTGTCGAGGAGCGTACAGACTCCAACCAAGCTCTCCTGAAAGTACTGTGAAAACGTGGTCCGGGGTCGAGCCATTCGTCAATCTAGTCATCCGCCTGTGGCTGCTCACGCCTGCCGAAAGTGTTGTGGAATCCATGGGCAGTGTCCTCAAGGAGGTGTTCTCGATGCATCGCCAGCTCAAGCACGAAAATGCTGCAATGGAGTTGATGATTCGGTGGAGTGGCCCTGATCTTGACGGCGCCGAGGATCTGATCAAAGCAGTTCAAAGCCGTAACCAGTTTGATTTCATCAGGCGGTCCGCGAACGTGAAGCACATGCTCACGGGAACAGTGATCGCCCGGCACAGAGCCTCCAAATCATACCGCTCCTGTCTGTTTAAGTAGTGAACAATGGAAGAGGAAATGTCAAGGAAATGTCAGGATCATTCATCAGATCAGCTCGCTGGTATGCGCAGCAAGCCCACTAGTTTATGTCGCGTGTGATTCAGTGTTCCAGTGATTGCGTGTGATCCAGGCATGTCGGTGCGTGTTTGTAGGTATTCACTCCCGTCTCATTGTTCCGTAGCCTCAATCAGGTTGTAGACTGACGAGCTATACTGGAGCCGACCGTGGTGTTGGAGAATGCTAGATATTGTATGACGTAGCTCACTAGCCCGAAGCCCCTGCTAGCGTGCTGCGACTTGTGTGGTGTGTGCCGAGTTGTACTGCACCTGACTGTTGTTGAGGCATGTTTATAGATATTTTAGTAATGCTCCATTGGTTCGCTACCCCTCACCAGTGTACTGTGGCTTGTGTGGGATGGGCGATCTGTACTAAACCCGGCTTTATTGTTAGCGTATTCTGGTAGGTAGTTATTTTATTCCTGGCTCACTGGTTGGTGATTCGTAGCAGTTCGTACGAAGTACTGCCAAGTTAGTTGCATTTCGTAGTCCTGCTTGATATGCTGTTATATGCAGTTTTCACTATGGATCCACTTCAAACATAAAGAGATTGCCAACAACTGTGTATTGAGACTGCTTTGCTGAAACGTTTGCTTAGTTATAGGTATCATATTCAGAACAACAGTGACATCGCAATCTGTATGTAGCGAGTTTGAAGAGCTCGGAATAGTACAGTCCCACCTTTGCGTGGGCCCATCCGGCGTGCATGACAAAATGCGGCATTATTTTTTTATGGAGACAAAATCGTGCCTTGGGAGTTTGGTGGGAGACAGTGCCGACGTTTTTTTTCACCTCTACGCTTCACAACTGATGCATTCCACAAGGTGAGCAATGTTCTAAGCTCAATAGTGTATCTCAGTTCCTAATTGGATATGGTGCAATGTTTCCAAATATATTATTGTGCCCTTGGCAATGACAGTTTTTATATATATATATATATATATATATATATATATATATATATATATATATATATATATATATATATATAAATACATAATATATATATATATATATATATCTATATATATATATATATATATATATATATATATATATATATATATAAATATATATATATATATATATATATATATATATATATATATATGTGTGTGTGTGTGTGTGTGTGTGTGTGTGTATATTTATTTTTATATATATATGAAGGGTGAGCATGCATTTGCAAAGATCTGCAGTCATCTGTATGTGCCTGCAGATGTTCGTATTTGCCTGTAGAAGTCCAAAAACATGTAAATTGTTTTTGTGGGTTTGTACATCGTATGTATTGTGTATGTGTGTTTGCATGTTGCTGTGTGTATCCATGCCTATTTGTGTAATTGCCAATGTTGGTCCAGACTTCAATATTGCAAGGCAATATTTGACATCCTTATCTCAAAGCATGATGCAATTCTTATTTCATGCCATCATGTTCTATCCTTGCTATCCTCTTCCCATGCTTATATCCATACAGGCATCATCTGTCCTATGTTGGCAGCCAAACACCGGCAACGGAGGAGGCTGCAGCGTTAAGAGCTGAATTGCAGTTCAAGCGGGAACTGCACAGCCAGACCAAGGAGCGACTACAGAAGATGGAGAGAACGTGCGCCAAGGAGCACATCAGCAGGGCATGTCTTCTGCAGCTATTTACACCTACCCAGCTACAAGTGCTCCAGACAGGGACACACCCCAAGAAATGGGAAGCCCCATCGATGACCAAGGCCTCAGCCTGCGCATCAAACTGCACCGTTCTGGGTACTCATGTCTCCGTGAGCCTGTAGTCTCTCCGAGGGTCTTCCCTTGCCATCTGTCACGTCTCTGAAGCGATGGGTGAAGGATGTTTGCGTCCGACCGGGACATTACACCACGACCGTGAACATGCTGGCTGATAAGGCGGCCGATATGCCAGCCATGGAAAGACATGTCACGCTCATGTGTGACGAAATGTCTCTTGACTCTCGCCTTCAGTATGACCAGGGAGAAGATAAGGTGTATGGTCCTCACCGCTACGTGCAGCTCTTCATGATCCGGTCCATCTGTGGGAGCTGGAAGCAGCCTGTGCTGTTTGATTTTGACCGTGCCGTGGACGCAGCGTTGCCGTTTGAACTAATCGTAGCACTGGAGAAAGCTGGCCTTTCCGTCCGTGCTGTGGTCAGCGATACGGGTTCAAAGAATCAAGCCCTATGGGCCGAGTTGGGGCTGGGTCACGACGGCGAGGTCTCCATCGCTAATCCCAGTGATCCCAGCAGGAGAGTGTGGATGCTGGCAGACGTGCCGCATCTGCTAAAACTCATTAGGAACCACGTGTTGGACGACGGCGTCAAGCTCGGTGGCGACGTGATCCTGAATAAAGCCATCCTTCAGGATCTCCTGAACAAGATTGGCACCACCCAGGAGCTTCACATCTGCCCTCGCCTGCAGCAATAGCACCTTGACGTGAGTCGAAACGCCCGACAGCGTGTGCGTCCTGCTGCGCAGCTACTCAGTGAGTCGACGGCGGCTGCATTGGAGTATCTGCTCCCGGAACACCAGCGCGCCGCCGATTTCATACGTGCCATGGATCGGGGCTTTGATGTGTTAAACTCCCGCGTCTAGTGGGACGCCAAGAAAGAGCGCTGTGCTCTCGGTAGACACAGAACCCTGTAACTGGAGGCCCTAGATCACCTGAAGGGTGTCATGTCGGCAGCGCGGTTCGGCACCAGGCGGGGGCTGCTGCCCTGTCAAGAGGCTTTGTTATGACTATCCGCTCTGTGGTGAGCCTGCTGCACGACCTTGAGCAGCTGGGCGACTTCAAGTCGCTTCCCACCGCCCACCTTAACCAAGACGCTGTTGAAAACCATTTCAGCAAGGTGCGGGGGAGCGGTGGGATGAATACAAACCCCATGGCTGTGGAAGCCATCCAGCGCCTGAAGCTGCTCTTTGTCGGCGGGAACGTTCGAGCCGCGATCAGCGCACCGGTCGAGAACGCCGACTACGGTTCTTCGTCCACAGGTGCGCACGTGATCGGCGTCGGTGACCAGTGGCCGGTGACCAGTGGCCGATGAACAGTGGCCGGCGACCAGTGGCCGGTGACCAGTGGCCGGTGACCAGTGGCCGGTGACCAGTGGCCGATGAACAGTGGCCGGTGACCAGTGGCCGGTGACCAGTGGCCGGTGACCAGTGGCCGGTGACCAGTGGCCGGTGACCAGTGGCCCATGAACAGTGGCCGGTGACCAGTGGCCGGTGACCAGTGGCCGGTGACCAGTGGCCGGTGACCAGTGGCCGGTGACCAGTGGCCGGTGACCAGTGGCCGGTGACCAGTGGCCGGTGACCAGTGGTCGGTGACCAGTGGCCGGTGACCAGTGGTCGCGACGACACCCCTGCCGACGAACTACTTGTCTTGGCAAGAACACTTGCGCCGACCGAGAGCGAAAGCACCGAAGAGCCAGCTGAGGAAAATAAGCACCTTCACGGCACCAGCGGCACCGTGAGCGACTCGGAGCTAGCACAATTGGCCACGCTGACAGCTGACGTGTGCTTGAACACCACCGCGGAGGGCATGGCCTACATCAGCGGGTACATCGCCGAGTGGACAGCAGCTTGGCTGCTGGTGACGCACTAGGTCCGGCAGAGGCTGCATGGATTCGAGTCATCAGCCGTGGCAGCCTGAAAGTACCCAGTGACAGGTGGTGGTCCCTCTTCAAAGAGTTTGAAGTTGCATTCTGTGCCTACCACCATGGGAAAGGCGTGCCTTTAGGTCGCTCCAACAAGCTTGACTGCTTATCTCGAGAGAGTGGCGTCGAACGGAACCTGTGTGCCCAGCTTGCACGGAAAGCTCCTGACCTGGACCACATGATCATCCGCCGCTACGTGCATCTGCGCACCACCATCCGCCTGCGACACGTCAACAGCGTGAGGAAGCTGCAGGCCGGCAAGGAAAGAGAGCGCAAGAAGTGCCAGCAGTTTGCGCAAGCAGCTGCGTTCCGATGGTAAAGTATAAAATATGTCTGTCTGTCTGTCTGTCGTTGGCGACCGTCGTCGACTGTCGGGAGTCGGCGTTCTCCTAGCCGCCAGCTGCGGTCCGTCGGCTTCAGTAGCTGCGCCACTCGTGGTCGGCCTCGCCGCTGGACTTAGCCAGTGGTGAATGTGACTGCTGTCGGGCGACCTGCACCTGCCAGTCTGCTACGAGCCAAGGCCCGCACAGTGACACTTGTGATGAGTGGGTCTGAGCCCAATGCGGTACCGTGACCGTGACCGTGAGTGGGACCGTGCCCAATGCGATACAGAGTGGGATAGAAACTAATGGGATATGGCACATCGCCTTGCCCGGCATGATCACATCGCGATTTTCGGACATAAGCAGTGTATATGAATAAAAGCTGTGCGCACCGTCGGTTTAAGAGACAGTCACATGCTAGCTATGCTGCGGCCAGACTGATTATTTGCAGGATGATGAGAAAATGCAGATGGAAATGATCGCAAGTAAAAGTAAAGCGAGATAACTGATGTATATTATTGGGTACCCAATTCAAGTTCGCTGCAGTCCTGAGTCTAAATAAGCATCAACTCTGACCATGAGTGTTCTTGGAATACTTCTGATGAATCCGGGATCCGCCCCAAATCGCCGCCCCGAAGTTGGCTTAGGCTCCGATAATTCACAATTTTGAGATCGGGGTTCCGTCGGGTGGTCCCCTCAGATCGGGGTTCCGTCGGGTGGTCCCCTAACAGAGCTCTCCCGTTTCTCCATGCATTAACCCCCTCCCCCAAGAAAAAAAAATCGTCTACGTATCCATAGACCACGGATCTGCAGGTGTCTTCGGTCAAGGGGCCCCTCTGTTCAATGCAACTCATGGGCTGCTTGTATTCAAGGGCTTCCTTACCTCAGAGGAGCCTCCTAATTTGCAGGGAACTTTCTATGCTGGTCTAGCCTCTATGGTACGGCTTCCTGTCGGATTTTGGGAAATTTCCGTGGGCTTCGGGTCATGGATGTCACATGGTGAAACTGATTGGGGACGGTGGGGGGGGGGGGGGGTGAATGACCTTTTCGATGGCACACTAATTCCGAAGAAGGGTGCTATCGATTGAAAAGTTGCTAAGAGTCGTGGGGTGTACTCAAACGTCCTTGAAGGACACCTCGGTCTGGCTAGAGGCTTGAGCTTCGGTCTGACATGGGGTGGGAGGTGGGGTGGGGGGGGGGGGCATAATGTATAAAAAGTGACCTCTTGCTCTAGGTGGCTGCATTAATGCCGTGTGTTGTTTCTGGGCCTGCGAGATAGATCTCGGAGCCGGGGGGGGGGGGAGGTGGCGGGGAGCGGGGCACTACCGGTAATATTTCGAGTTCATCCTCTGTTATGTTTACGCAATGAAAAATACAGCTGACTGGGTGCGGTTCCACCTGCAGTTTATTGATTGACAGAGTATTTGGGTTTAAGGGCGCGTCAACTATATGGTCATTTAGCGCCCATACCCGCAACCCGTAGTTGGTATGCTGTCCTGTCCTGTCTGGAGGGTCCTGAATACTGGAGCGGAGTGAGCCAGATGCTTAGGCAATGCTTGAAGATACCTACGCCACTTTTTATTAACGTGTTCTTGCAGTATTCCCCGCAGATATGTTTTCCCTCGTGCATATGGTGGGTCTCGCATAGGCATCTCCATGCGATATTCCATATGTCATGAGATATTGGGCTTAACGTTGTTTTTCCCCATAGCCCTCAATGCATTCTGCCCTCCAGGCTAGTTCACGGTTTTGCCGCTTGGCGGCGCCACTGCTCGTGGACCCCCTGGATGTGTGCGTGTATGTTAGACACGCCACCCTTTACCTTCCCTCAAGCTCTTTGGGTCGCAATGTCTTAAGCAGATGTGAAGAAATAACAAAAGACAACGTAAAGCAAAAACAAATATAAGACGCCTACATATCGTGGATCACCACACGATAGATCCGCACGATAGGTGCAAGACTACCACTGCCACTCTTCACAAAGTTCATGAGTTCAGCCCCCATATCCATCCAGCCACCTAGGACGCTCCTTCTGACATCGCGATCTCCTGAGAGCAGGCGCGCCGGGTACCGTAGCTGGTAAAAGTGGCACTGCCGCCGGCGAAGAGACTGCGGCCGCCGGTGCGGCCACCGGGTCCGCCGCCGGAGGTCGCGCCACTGCTGGCGGTGCTGCTATGGGCAGTGATGTGACTGCCGTTGTGGGACCTGGAGGTGAGTACGTTGGTGGCTGGGGTAGCCGAGCTGTGACAGCTGGGTAGCTATCGCTCGGCGGTGAGCGAGGTGCTGACGGTAGCTCGGATATCATGACATCCGGATCTTCCTTGGGATTCGGCAGCGAGGTCGGCGGTGCCGGGAGAGTGTGGCGGCGTCGATACGGCAGGCCGTCGATCAGTTGTCGCAGTGTTGGGCGCCCGGCCATCGCTGGGGTGCACTGCCACAGGAACTGGCGGTTCCTCAGCGTCGCACGCCCTGACCCGTCCACCCAGACAACTTGCTGGTCGTGCTGCCGCACCTCGATGACCTGGCCTGTCTTGTACCACCTCTTGGGTGGAGCTCAGTCTGATTTTGAATGTGCACGTGGCCGTCAACTGCCAGTGGTGGAAGCTGACGAGTGTGCTCGTTCCAGCACCTGGCTGCCTTCACGTGGCGAAGGCGCAGCGCCTGTTCCCTCGCCGCCAACGTCTTCCACCATGTCAGGTGCGGGCGATACTTCTCAGGTAGGATTGGGATGAAGTCTCGGATGAACGGATCGAACAGTACCGTCGCCGGGGATATCTTCGTTTCAGGATCAGGCATGTTTCTGTGCTGAAGCATGGCCACAGCGAACTTTGGGGTGTCGATCGTGGTCGAGGATGTTGCCGGTTCAGATCGTGGCCCCATGTTGCCGGTGATCATTCTCATTACGGCCTTTACTCCGACCTCAGCTCTGCAGTTCGAGTGGTGGAATGCCACTAACGAGAGGCGGTGATGCACACTCGTCTCGCAGGAAGATCGTAGTCGCTGCTGCAAGGAACTCGGGGCCGCCATCGCTGGAGAGCTCGTCAGGGATGCCGTATGCCACGAACACCCTTCGAACGCCCGTTACAAACCCATAACTACCCTCGGAGCCCCGTTGGACTATGGGCCAATTTAAGTATCGATCCACCAGGATGAGAAAGTATGTGCCCATCTAGTGAAAGTAGTCGGCACATAAGCTCTGACTAGGCGCGGCGGTTGGGGTGGGTGGAGCACACGGCTGAGATGGTGCCGAGCTGTGACATGGACTTAACCGCGCTCGCAAGTCCTGGATGGCTGCAATGATGCTCGGCTAGAATACCGAGCTCTCCGACCTGGCGATCATAGCCTGGATGCCCTGGTGGGCGAAGTGCAGAGACATCGGTGCCGCTAGGCACAGCGTTGGTGGGATGACCTCCCGCTGCTTGTAGAAGGGAACGCCGACAAGTTTAGGGATATCTGTAGGGTCCCGGTCGCTGAAGATCCTATATATATATATATATATATATATATATATATATATATATATATATATATATATTTATATATAATATATATATATATATATATATATATATATATATATATATATATATATATATATATATATATATATATATCTATATATATACATATATACATATCTATATATACATGTATATATATATATATATATAGGTATATATATATATATATATATATATATATATATATATATATATATATATATATATATATATATCTATATATATACTATATATATATATATATATATATATATATATATATATATATATATATATATATATATATATATATATATATATATATATATATACAGTCACAGAACCACATAACCATACTTGAACGGAAGCTAATTTTCTGCTCGGGTATCCTCCATATTCATGTAGGGTTCTGCGATGTTCCAGTATCTTTTCTGTATTAATTCCAGAGTTAGTCAGGAAAACCATGGGATAACAAATGTTTCCTCTCTCGTCTGGGACTCCAATGTTCGTACCAACGATTGTCGTCTGTCTATACGAGCTAGGCTTCTCAGAGTCCCAAAGTCGCGTGCTGATTAGTGGGATGCTTTTGATTAGTTCCAAAAAGACTTGGAGGGTGATGTGCTCGACAGCGAAAACGGACGGCTGTATATGTATACATCCCCCCGCGTATATGTGCAAGTATAATATGGCTGCCGAAACCGGGCGAGGGGCTTAATATGCGTGCGAAGATGCTAGATTACCGTCCCTAAATCCTGCGTCAGGATGGCTTCAGTCATTTTCGGAACATTGTGTTGCATTTATCTTTATCAGCATCATGTGATCTCCGCAACGCCATTCATGTACACACACTCACACACACACACACACACACACACACACACCGTATATGCATATATATATATATATATATATATATATATATATATATATATATAATATAAATATATATATAAATATATATATAAATATACAAATATATATATATATACATATATATATATATATATATATATATATATATATATATATATATATATATATATATATATATATATATATCTATATATATATATATATATATATATATATATATATATATATATATATATATGTGTGTGTGTGTGTGTGTGTGTGTGTGTGTGTGTGTGTGTGTGTGTGTGTGTGTGTATTGCTACATTCTTGCGAAGGTCGAGGCCGTTTCTCACTTGCCGAAGAATGCGAGGCCCATGGCATCTTGCACTAACATGAAATAATGTTTTTCGCCCAAAGCGTAGTTGTAGGATAAACCTGATGGCCATTAGAGCTAAATAGATCGTGAGATCTCCATTAGAACTATGTTGTTCGAACTCAACGTTTCGTTACATTGCGTAACATCTTCAGGAGCAAACAGTAAAACAATGGTGATACCAGGGCTGGACAACAGCAATCAGCTGCTGGGGTGCCGTTTAGCTACACATGTGACGCTTGAGGCGATTGTGATCGATATAATTTTTTCTTACATCTGCGAGCGCCAAATCGACCAATTAGCAGAGTGGGAAACTTACTTTCCGGGTTGGGAGTCGGAGTGCATACCGATTTCTTCCGGAGTACGTTTTCATGGACATTATTTTTTTTCTGCATGGAACCTGTTTACCAGTAACCGACCGGAAAACCCTAAATCAGTACCTACATAATATGCATAAGTAATATCTTTCTCATTTTTGGTCAAATCAAATGCCAAAACATACGAACAAAGAAGTGAACAATGGGTGGCATCGCCCGGCAGTGACCCGTAATAATCAGCACTGTTTCGTTTCTTATAACTCACAGGAGAAATGCGTTTTCCTTTCACTGTTGGTCTCAGTACAAGGCTAGCCATATGAAAAACAAACAAAAATACTTCACACTTCACTCTCAGCTCAGAGCGCATACCTACCTACGCAGCCAATTTCCCACGTAATACGAACGCAACTCCGCTACCGCACAAGCCACAGTTGGATGTGATCAAAGCAAAGGATCAGTCAAGGTCTTGTGTTTACTGTTAACTTGTGTGGACACTGTTAACCATGTGTTCAAAGTTGCTAATGGTTATGACGTCATATACAAAATACCTTGCATTGATTGGTTGACAGACAGATTTCAGAACAGAAAACGCTAACGCATCCAATTCTGATCGGTGGCCTCCGGGACTCCGGAGACGTCTCTTAAAACTGTCAAAGTTTCCCACTATAGGGTGGCAGAAACACAGGTGAGAGTGAGTGAGTGAGTGAGTGAGTGAGTTTTGCCAGCCTGCCACCGTGTGGTGATGTCGGCTGTTTCCGGTAGTGTGTAGATGAATGTGGTGGTGGGTTATGGTTTATGGAACGACGTGGTCGGGGGTAGAAGGAATAGGATAGGTAAGGTTGACTTGAAGTAAGGTGCCGAAGTTAGGTAGTTGAAGATGACAGAGTAGAGCTGGGTAGAGGTGTGATGGGCTGTCCTGAAGTTGAGGCTGTAGGTTGTTCAGATGCTGAAGAACGCGCAGTAGTGAAGAATGACGACAAGAGAAGCAGTCCGGACGGTGCTGCTTGGGGTATGGGGTGCAGAGGGGGGGGGGGTCATCGCCGTTTGGGGTGAACATTGCAAGAAACATATATGCACTTAGGGGATCATGTATTTTTTTCCCTTGATATATGTATGTATGCGTATACATATTCGTTTTTTTGTGTGTTTTTTGTTTTTTCCATGTCTCTTTTTGTTCCTTTTTTCCCCTTCACAGTTGTTCCAATATGCGTGTTGTTGAAAGGAGGTGGAAGATATGTTCGTGTAATGTTGGGTGTTCATCGTTGAGAAGAGTGGTGAGGCTTAGTGGGAGGTGGTTTGTGGTGCAGTAGTTTGTGATGTGTTGTCTTTGGTTGTTGTACTTGGTGCAGTATATGAGAATGTGTGTGTGTGTGTGTGTGTGTTTTACCAGCCTGCCACCGTGTGGTGATGTCGGCTGTCTCCGGTAGTGTGTAGATGAATGTGGTGGTGGATTGTGGTTAATGGAACGACGTAGTCGGGGGTAGAAGGAATAGGGTAGGTTAGGTTGACTCGGAGTATGGTGCCGAAGTTCGGAGGTAACAGAGTAGAGCTGGGTAGAGGTGTGATGGGCTGTCCTGAAGTTGTGTTTGACTGTATGTTGTGCATTGAGGTCGTGGTTGGTTTATAATGAGGTAGGAGTGTGTGAGTGCTGTGTGTCCGATGCGAAGTCTTGTCAGTATCCTTTCTTTGAGTCTGGTGTTCTGATTGATGGTGTGCCAATGTTCGTATTTTGGATGTATATCGTGGAGTTGCGTTCCTGTTCTGTCCCATGTTTCTTGAATGTGTTTAGGTATTCCGAGACGCGGCACCAGAGCCGGAGAACAGTGTTCTCAGTGCGCATGCGCATCATCTTGCAAGTTGCTGTTGGCGCGTTGTTGCCCGCAATTCCGGTGGTTGAGATTGATGGGAGTGTGTGGAGCTGTGGTCCGGCTGCTGACTGCTACAAAAAGTGATTAGTTTGAGTGGTGACCGTAAGTGGAATAACCAGCGTTTTTGGGTGTCGTTCTGTGTTTGTTTTTATTGATATCTTTGTTCCCACATTTGTGTCGGAGTACATGGGAAGCCCATCCTATCCAGTATGAACCCGGAGTGCAAAAATGTTTTCAGAGATAAAATCTCTTAAGAAGTGCCTTAATTCACACCCTGCCAATTAGAGTGCAGCATTCTTCTGAAAATAGCAAGAATAGCCTTTGTGGAACGCCTCGTGTATGGGGAAGTTGTGTACGTTGTAGGTTGGGTAGGTCGTGTTCCGGAATGGTTATTATTATGGATATGCTGCGTGATATGTTGTTCATGGTGATTTTCGCCTCCCTGAAATCGGATTTTGTGTTGTGCCAGAATCCAGCCATCAGTCTGGCACAGCATGTTGTAGCTTTTTCCGGTTCCCGCAAAATCCGAGGATCGCCAATGCATGGAAGCTAGCTGTGAGGTAGGCCGCTTTTAAGTTATTTACCATGAATAGGGAGGTAGTTAGGTATACAGACACCCTGCCTGTTTGTTATTCATCAAGTAGCTACTCACCTATATGTCACCAGTTTTTTTAACGTTACTGTAAGCTAAAACTTTTTTAGTTTAATCCTACACTTTAACAAATGACAAGTGGCCATGGTCCAGACTGCAAAGTATGGCAAAGAGCTCTCTGGCCTCTGGGAGAACCAGGGGTGGAGCCTTGGATATATTTGTATGGCACAAGCCCAGATCATATCCAACATAAGCCATTTCCACCACAAACCTATGGACCTATATTGGCTGTGAGTATCCACCATACATATGGTGTATGCACGGATAATAGTAAAGTATTTACTACTATAAATAATAGTATTTACTATTATCCGTGGCAAGGCTTGACAAGACCTGATTTCCACAACCAAAGATTGAGCCAAAGAAGCTGTCCGCCGTTTCAAGTCCCCACCCGCCCTTTCCAGCTGTCTCGTAGGTGTCGTTTCCAGGACATCTACGGGAAGCTCCGCCCCCTCAGCCACTAGTCGGTTGTCAGCCGGATTAGCCGGCCGACGCCACTAGTCGGTTCTCGTCGGACTAGCCGTCGCAGCTCCCCTCCCACTCCCCCTCGGCCTAGCGGTGCTCTCGGGCACCGTCGGGAAACCGAGTTGTACCGGCAGCCAGCCTCGACTGTTTGTTTCCCATCCCTCCCCATAGGTTAGAATCGGTCATAGGTAACTTTCTGTTTCAATGGATCGGGCTAGCGTTCTCTGAGCCTGTGACCGATTTTCCCATCCCTCCAAACTCTGTGTCTTTCTTCCCCTTTCACACGCCAGCTCTCTTCACATCTTTCCTTGCAGCATCCCCTCAGGGTGCCTTTCTTACTTGCACCCCTTCAGGGTGCCCTTGTCCACACGAACACTCCACCCACTCCCCTCTGGTGTAAGCGCATCCGCCCTGCCCCGGTATGCCCGGGGACACCCCGCACCCTTCGGAGGACGGAGGACGCCGCCCCCGGCCTGGAGCCCGCCTGCCCCCTCCCCGCGAACCCCCGGAGGGTGAGTCATTCGTGTTGGTGACGAGGAAGGAGGGATCGTGGGCCCGAACCTCCCCGTCTGCGGTACCACGGGAGCTGGACGGGTGGACAGGCGGAGTTTCCTCGGCGAAAGTCCTCCGCTCTGGTGCCCTGCTGGTACGAGTTAGAGAGGCCGCACAGGCACGTGCCCTCATCAGCCTGAACCAGCTCCTGGGCAAAGAGATCACGGTTGAGATTGCAGACAGGCTCAACCTGGTCTATACCACAGCGTACGCCCCGGAGCTGGTGGATCTGTCCGAGGAGGAGCTCCTGGACGAGCTGAAGTCGCAGGGAGTGTGCGACGTGACCCGTCTCGGCCGTCGCCCCCGTGCGGGCCCAGTCCTGAAACTGGGCTTCCGCACGCAAGTCCCGCCCACCCACGTCATGGCGGGCTACTTGCGTATCCCTCTCCGCCCCTGGACCCCACCGCCGGCCCGCTGTGCCTTCTGCCAAAGGTACGGGCACCTGGCAAAGGCATGTCGCTCCAGGGAGCCTGTATGTGGGCGATGTGCCGAGGGGCACACGACGGATATGTGCGTATCCGAAGCCCCACGCTGCGCGGCCTGCCTGGCCCCCACCTGGCCGCATCCCCACGATGCCCTGCATGGCTCGACGCCAAAGAGCGTCAGCAGCGGCGACTCACCTCCCAGGGCTCCTCGCCGCCCGCACCACCGATGGTGTGGGCCCGGCCCCACATGGCCCCGATGTGGCCGACTCCGGCTGAGGCGGACTCCCGCCCCAGGTCTGGAAGGTCGGGACGGTCAGACTCAGACTACGACCCGCTTCCCTCATCTCCTTCCCCGGCCTCTCGCCCTGCCCCCTTAGCGGGCCCCTCCGTCCCCCGGTCCCCGCACCGCCCACAGGTCATCCCCCAGCCGGCCATGCGCCCTGCCCCTGCCGCGGGCCCCGCCGAAGCCGACACCGCCTACCACTATCGAGCCGCGCAGCAGACAGCAGTGACCCCAGTCACTGGTCGCTCTTACGCTCAGCCCCCCCCACCACCAACAGGCTGCTCCGACTAAGGCTCGGGCCTCTTCTACACCGCCCCCTCAGGGCCGTCGCCTCCCCACTCTGTCCCCGGAATCCAGCAATCGCTCCCGTTCCCCGAGCCCGGACCCCCCTGGGGATCCAGAGCCCCCGTCCACATCACCAGGGTCGTCCGCCTCCTACGAGACGGACGACCCCATCACGCCCTCACCGCCACACACACGCCTGCGAGGGCGTGATCACCACACAATACAACCCTAATGCAGACACCCACCACTGAATTCTTGCTCGAATGGAATACGAGGTCCCTTATATCCCATTGGGCAGAATTCAAGGAATATATCATCAGAAATAAACCATTGATTGCCGCCGTTCAGGAGACCAGATGGCGCGACAATGATCCGTATAATTTTAAAATATTTGGTTATACTCTTTACTCCCAAAACAGAAACACTACATCCCGCGGCGGCGGGGTAGCCTTATCCGTCTCGGGCACCCTTCTTCATCGCCCTATCTCCATTCCCAATGACCTGAATTTTATTGCAGTATCCGTCCAAATCGCACAACTAGAGCTTACTGTACTTTCCCTATATCTTCCTCCTACGCATACACTATCTCTATCTTCTGTATCCAATCTCTTCGGTCTTCTCCCACACTCCTATCTGGTGCTGGGTGATCTCAACGCCCACCACCAGGCATGGGGTTGTCACAACACATCCCAGCGCGGACGCCATATTGAAACACTCCTCAACACCCACAACATGGTCTTTTTAAACGACCAAACACCCACACACAACACAGACATCGCCCCGTTCCGCCCGTCAGCCATTGACCTCTCCCTAGCCTCAGCTTCCATCTCACCCCTCTTCTCCTGGCACGTTCAACCCGACCCCCTTTTTAGTGATCACTTTCCCATCCATGTCACCCTCGAACGCTCAGCTCAGCCTAGAGACCGTTTATTTATGTCCAACTGGAACGTTCGCAAAGCGAAATCGCCATCTTTCTCCCAAGAAATTGATAATCTTATCCCACCCAATCTCACCCCCAAATTTCGGCATTGCTCAATATCATACTACTCGCGGCAGGAAAGCACGTACCCAAAACTCGTCGCCCACCCGACCGTAAATCCGTGCCATGGTGGAACGACGAGTGCAAACGAGCCGTCGCCCCACGGCGGCGGGCTGAGCGCAAATTTCGGAAAAACCTCACCTTCCAAAACATCGTAGAAGCCCGCGAGGCAAAACTACGTTGTCAGCAAATTATCCTTTCGGCCAAGAAACACAGCTGGCAACTCTACTCGAACACCTTCAATCGTTACACCCCCATCTCCCAAATCTGGACCCAACTTCGCCCCTTTTCGAATGGCAGAGCCCCACACCGCGCATTCCCACAACTGACGATTAACCAGCAGCGCATAGCCGAGCCCACAGCCGTCGCGGAACACTTCGCCACCTATTACTCTGACATATCTTCGAACACTCAATACTCACAGCACACCACCGTATTCCTTCGCGACACCCTTGCTACTTGCCACTTCGACTCAGACAACACCGAACCCTACAACGCACCCTTTACCCCCTATGAATTAAAATTATCCCTCTCCAAGGTATCCAGTAGGGCACCTGGACCTGATCACCTGACATATCTCTTCTTTCAAAATCTCTCTGACTCGGGTAAAGATAACCTCCTCTCGGCGCTAAATCAATTATGGACTGATGGCACTTTTCCACCTTCTTGGTCTACTAGTATCATTATTCCTATACCTAAGCCTTCTAAACCTCGACATCTCCCCTCTAGCTATTGTCCTATCTCTCTCACTAGTTGTGCTTGCAAAATTTTTGAGCGCATGGTCAATGGACGAATCAGAGTCTATCTCGAAAACAACAAAATTATATCCCCCTTTCAGAGCGGCTTCCGACCAGGGCGTAGCACCACCGACAACCTGATCGAAATTGTGGACTCAATCCAGCGTGGTTTCGGAAAAATCCGAAACCCCGAACTTCCGCGTTTAACAAGGTACATAGTTCTGCCCTTCGAATTAAATTACACCGCATTGGTATCAAGGGCAGAATGGCCACCTTTATCACCAACTTTCTAGAAAATCGCTCCTTCGTCGTCCGCTGCGGCAACATTCATTCTCGGCCCCACACTCTTGACCAAGGTGTCCCGCAAGGCAGCGTCCTATCTCCAACCCTCTTCCTTATTATGATCAACGACGTCTTAGAACAACTTCCACAAATTTATCCCCTCCTAAAATATTATCTCTATGCCGATGATTTGGCTATTTGGTGTACACACCCATCGGCAGATTCAGCTAATCACCTTGTACAACTCGCCATGAATCATATTGATTCATGGTGCTCCCTCTGGGGACTACAGATCTCCCCCACCAAATCGGTCACTATGCTCTGTTCCTGGCTTCCCAGACACATCCCGCCTAGCAAACCGCTCCGCTTTCGCGATCAAATTATCCCACTCCAAACCTCTTTCAAATATCTCGGAATTATCCTCGACAAAGGACTTTATTTTAGCTCCCACATCACCTATATTAAACAGCGCTGCGCTGTTCGACTCAATCTCCTGCGCTGCATCTGCGGTTGCGACTGGGGTGCAGACAGGACGACTCTTAACAAAATGTACATTGCACTGATTCGTTCAATCCTGGAATACAATGCGTTTATCTTCGATAATATATCTCCAACACTCACCAAGTCACTGGAATGCACACAAAACCACGCATTCCGCCTCATCACCGGAGCACACTGCACCACACCTATCACTAGCCTCCGGGGTGAGACCAACCTGCCTAGCCTACAACAACGCAGAACACTACAACCGTCATATACCACTTCAGGACAACAACACAGCTAAATCACCCCTCCAATGTGGCACGGACTAAACCCTCGGTTTGGCGTTCCAAAAACACAAAGAAACACAGCATTGCCATTCACTTGAAGCAGGTTCTCACATCCACACTGAAATTTCCGGAGGTTACTCCTGACCGGATTCCCCCCCCATTCTCCCATTTTGGCACATGAAACACCCCAAACTCGATTATCTCTTTCGGCAAAATAAAATCCTGCTCACCCCCATCGAAGTCCAAATTAAGTTTTTTGAATATCAAGAGGCCCACCCACAACACACCTTCTTTTACACTGACGGCTCACGTACCAGCAATGGTACGGGAGCCGCCTGGTGCGGTGGGCCAGACACTGGTCAAACCAAATTAACACTTCACCATTCGGTATACACATCAGAACTAGTCGCTATATTCACCTGCCTCCAACACATCACTGCGCAACACATCACTACCCCTACTACAATATGCACTGACTCACGATCCTCTGTGGACGCCCTCGCGGCACTACACAACACTACGCACCCCACGCTCCACGCCATCCGACGCCTATACAATGACAACCACGCACACCTTCAGCTCACCCTGCTCTGGATCCCCGGACATAGGGGTATCCCGGGAAATGAGAGGGTTGACGGTCTCGCCCGCGCGGCGATCGACCTCCCCGCCAACAACAGAGCTCCGGTGCCCCCAGGGGATCTTCTATCCCTCACAAATAATTTATTTAAAAAATATATTCAGGACTGCTGGTCACATAACACCACACACCTACACGATATCAAGCCCACACTCTCCAGCTGGCCCTCCTCCAACCACCACACACGTCTGAACGAGGTGACACTCGCCAGACTTCGCCTGGGACACACCAAATTGACACACGATTATATTTTTCACAGACCTCACCGCCTTCCACTCTGTAGCACATGTCACGTACGCCTTACTCTCACCCATATCTTACTTGACTGTCCAGCATATGCTCCTCACCGTCGCTATATCATCCAGTATTTCACCAAGATCCATTCACAAATTTCACTTCGAGCTCTCCTGGGGAATGACCACTCGGCACTCCTCGAGTTACTCTTCCGCTTCCTACAGGAGACCAAACTCTCCGAACTGGTATAAAGCCTCCGTTGCATTTTCCTGAACCAAGATGTGAAGTCAAAAGTTATAAGACACGCGCCACACTCCGTACTGGCTGTATGACTCCGCTCCACATCTCTTCCTCACCGACGTCGCATAACACATACATATAGGTTATCTCATACTAGGTAGACAGGATCCGATCCAATTTGGCTAATACGGACGGACTTCCTTTTAAATTGCGCTTGGTTTTTTACCTACGGGTTTTCCAAGCAGCTTGGTTTTCCCCTTTTAGGGGCTTCCAAGCTTTAACTTAAAACATACACCTACACATGCAAGGTCGGGCCTGAATCCTACGACTCGCTCTGGGTGACAGGCCTCCGCTTCGCCATCCAGGTCGCAGGTGGGCAGTGGAGCCTCTCCGTAGGCTGTGAAGCTGTCCACCCTCCAAATGTCCTTCCAATGTTATGAGTATCTGTATGTATGTATGTCTGCACATGTATATGCCATGCGTGTATCGTCTCTACGCCATGTTTCTTGTTTGACGGCGTCTCTCCTTTCTTGACTATTTGATATAACCGGATGTCACATAAGCCGGATTAACGTAATTCCTTCTTTAACGTAGCAATCTCTAGCAGATGGCACTTTGCCTCCGCTAAAGATTTAGGAAAAAAAATTATCCGTGGTGTATACCAAGACTGCAGTGTGGCAAATGGCTCTATGAGGCATAAAGACATGAAGATATAAAAGATCAGTGCAACTATGAGCCACAAGGGCCCTTCTTGGTTGCACTCTGGACACTGAACCAGTTGCCCACCAAATCCGTCGATCAGCCCTCCCTGGAATACCGAAAAGCAAGCCCTCTATTCTTATAATGATTGTCTATGCTGTTTTTAAAGATGTTCGGTGTGCTGCTGTTGCGGCTTGAGTGGCTACGTTTCTTATGACGTGTCCGTATGGCGAGATCCAAAGATCCGTAACTTGTCGATACGTATATCGGGCGGCGAGAGCGAGAACCAGAGTGCGAGAGTGCGAGAGTGCCAGAACGAGAATGCGAGAGTGCCAATGCGAGAGTACCAGATCGAGAGCAGGGAGAGGGGGAGAGTTATTTTTATAAGGCGTGCCGGACCATGAAGGTCATTTGCGCCGCCTTTAAAGCGAGTACGTTACATGTCTCTCTATAAAGCGAACGTTTGTGATCAAGGTGCAGGCAAGTGGACATTTACGTTAAGAAATTTTAAGTTAGTTTGCGTGATATTTTAGGTGCTGAAGGCGAGGGTCTGGGTTGGGGACAGCTCCCTGATGTCTAAATGGTTTAGTTTTACTTTACTCCTCTACAAAATAATTCGTTGTTTTGGTGGGGGTGGGGGTGTTTTGAGAGTGGCGAGAAGTTGATTTTGCCAGGGTGCCGGCTTTAGTCTACTCTTATCGAAGAGCACCGAGGGATTTTTGCCGTGCGAACAAGGAGGTAATTGTTCACACCGCCTATCACGCCGGCCGCCGCGTGTTAGTTGTTAGTAGCGGGTTAGTCTAAGCATGCCATGCAGTGTTGTCAGTTGGGTTAGTACGGTGTTTTGCAATTCGGCTCTTCTACGTCCGCTGTACCTCTGGGTAGCCGTTTACGTTGAGTTGCTAGACAAATCGGCTCATATACGTCCGATGGCTCCTCTGGGTAGTCGTTTTACGTTATGCTAATTTTTATTTTTATGTTTTGTTTGTTTTCCTAAAGCAAGTCGGCTCATCTACTTCCGACGGCACCGCTAGGTAGCCATTTATTTCTAATTGAGAAGCAAATCGGCTCATGTACGTCCGATGCCATGCGGGGATGGCTATTTACGTGTTTCCTACGAGTGTTTCGCGGTCATGCATTGCGAGTTGATGCGAGTGTTCGTGGTGTGGTGCCTACAGTGCTCCTGCTAGTTTTGTGGCATACAGATATTCAAATAGCAATTGAAGGAGTTCTGGGTGCTTGTCACCGAGAAGCGATGGAAGCGATAGGGTGATGCCCTCTTTTTGGCAGAATGCCTTAAGTGGTTGTCTTTGAGAGCTAAAGCTACTACAGTCTAGCAGGATGTGGCCTATGCTTAACGTGGTGTTGCAGATGCCGCAGTGCGGTGTTCTAGTGAGGATGACCTCTTTTTGTCGGTGAGATTTATTTGATGTGTTCCATGTACCTATTGTTGGTTTGATTGCGTGGGTGTGGTTGGATTTGTGTTGTGTTGAGTTGTGTTGTGTCCATGTGTTCTGTTGATGTTGGCGAATGTGGCGTTGTAGGAGTGCTTTGCAATTGTCTACCGAATATTCCACGCTAGGGTAAGTGTTCAATGCTAAGGCTTGCTTTGCGAGCCGGTCTGCTTCTTCGTGACCTGGGATGTTGGCGTGGCCCGGGATCCAGAGGAAGGAAAAGTTCATGTTTACGTTATGGGCCACGAGTTGTTGGATTCTATCAATGAAGTGATGTGGACAGTCGTGGGTGTTGCTAATTGACTGGAGGACAGATTTGGAGTCTGAGCAAATTACTACGTTTCTAGCTTTACGTCTCATGAGAATGGTGATAGCGGCCAGAATGGCCATTGCTTCAGCGGAGTAGATGGAGAAGTTATCCGGTAGACGCTTGGAAAGCCTGAGACCTGGTCCAGTGATGCAGATGCTTACCTTTGCCTCGTGTTTCGACCCATCCGTGAATACGAGTGATTTGTGTTTGTTGTCATCGGCGAACTTGTGGAAGAGGCCAAGAATTTCCGCCGATGTGATAGTGGATTTCTTCTCCGAGAGCCAGAGGTCAAGAAAGTCGCCAACTTGCCTACGCTGGTAGGTAGCAAGATTGGCCCTCAATATCTCACTCAAGTAGCAATTTATCCATGACGTATTGAAATAAAAAGAAGTGACTGGTCACGAATGCCTTCCACAAAAACTAGTTTTGTAACGAACAGAAGACATCCAGATTATGAAATATCACTGACTAAAAGGCTGCTACAGTATTGAGCGATACTCCATCACCCCATGGGTTTGCCCATGACATCGGTGGTTGCTTAATTAATACAGTACTATTTTGGTACTGAGTATCCGTTTACGAACCATATTATTCCAAGACCCATCTCTATGTCATTGTATAGAGAAGGATGAATCGCCAACGCGTACTTCACCAGGTAACAAGTGCTGGTAACTTTGATTGTGTTATTGGGTGTGATATGCACATAAAAAACATGTATTGCACATGATAATACATTTCTAGGCCTTTAAATAATAAATTAAACTACAATTAGTTGATTTATGGTCATTTCAATGAAAAACTAGCAGCAGACACCCCAAAAAACCATAGTGCAGGAACAAATAACGCCAACGCGACCGCCAACGTCTGGGTAACGTTACTTGAGTTACAATTATGGAGTAGAGCAGGTGGCGTTGCGAACAAGTGAGGAGCTAAGAAGGTGGCAGCACCGTCGCTCACAAGGAACCATATCGGTGTCAATATTCATTTAAGCCGGGCCCAGGTAGCAAAAAGTGCATGTTTTGTTCTCGTAGGTAGCAGTCTAGAAACATTCTTGACCTCTGCCGAGAGCAAGTACTCGACATTTGGTTGACTGAAAGTCCAGAATGGCCTAGTGGGCGGTTGAGTTGCAGTGGATGGCATTGCGAAGTTTAGATCTGAGAGAGCCGTGGAAATTTGAATGCTATATGGTGGAAGTTTGCGCGCAAATCGGCTCTTGTCGTATCTGGCAGGCGTAAAGTAGCGCTGTGCTGGCTGATTTTTAATGGATTTGATTTTGATGTGGTAGCGGCACAGCTGTTGTGTCCTCCAGACGTGGAGTGGGGGCGTGTTTGAGTCCACTAGAAGACTGGCTATCGGTGTGGTGCTGAGGGCACCTGTGGCTGCTCTGATGTAGCTGTTTTGGATGATTTCTAAATTTCGGCTCTGGCTTTCTGAAATGGTGGCAAAAATGATGCTGTTGTATTCTAGGATGGGGCGTATGATTGATGTGTACAGTCGCAGTAGTGTTTTCCTGTCTCCGCCCCAGTCTGTGCCTGCAAGTCCACGTATTATGTTGACGCGCTTCGCGCATCGCTTCGAGATGGAGGTGATGTGGGTGTTGAAACCGAGTTTTTCGTCTAAATGTACTCCTAAGAACTTAAAGCATTGCACCTGTTCGATGGCTTTGCCATCGATTTTAAGTAGAGTTTTGGGTGTTGGGCGGAGACGACTATATGTGACGGTGGCTGATTTTTCTGCGGACAGGGTGAAGCCCCAAGTTTTGCACCACTTTGCAATGTGGTCTAGTCCTGCTTGAATGTTTTTTTTTTCAGCTTTAAGGAAGCATTGTGATGTTGTCCAAATGGCTATGTCGTCCGCGAAAAGTGAGTATTGAAGTGAAGTGTCAGTGTGGTCAGCAAGTATGTCGTTGATCATGATGATGAAGAGGCTCGGTGAGAGCACGCTCCCCTGAGCCAGGCCCTGCTCCTGTGTTGTGGTGTTTGATGTGACACTGTCGCATCGGACCTTAAGGGTCCTGTATCTAAGGAAGTTGAGAATGAAGTGTGCTATGTGTCCGCGTAGGCCTATCTTGCGGAGTTTGTGTGTCAGTGCGGATTTGTGTACTCGGTCGAATGCGGCAGTGATGTCCAGGTAGGCAGCTACTGTTGTACGTTTGATGCCGAGACCACTTTTATGTTATGCACTATTCTAATGAGATTGTCTGTAGTTGATTTTTGACGCTGGAAGTAGCAATGAAATTCGTCGAGCAGGTCGGTGTGTTCCAGAAATTTCCTCAATCGTGTGTTGACCATGCGTTCGACTAACTTGCTAGCACAGCTAGTAAGTGAAATGGGTATATAACCTTTTGGGGTGGAGTGATCTTTGTGCGGCTTTGGCAATGGAATGACTACGCTCTCTCGCGAGGATGCGGGAAACGTGTCGCTTTCGTACAGTTCATTTATGGCCGCTAGTAGGTACGTTAGAGAGTTTTTGCGAAGTCGTTTAGGAAACTGGTAATGGATGTCGTCCGGCCGAACCGACGTGTTTCCACACTTGCTGAGGGCAAGGTGTAATTCGTGCATAGTAAACGAATGATTGTAGATTTCTCTATTGCTAGAGCCAAAATTTGCTTTGGAGGTAAGGGCGTATAGAGCGCTTACTATAGTGGTGTCGTAGTTGCTGTTGCCAGATACGCTGGCGTAGTGTAGCTTAAAGTGGTCTACGAATTGTTGTGGGTCAGTGATGTGCTGTCCTTTCACCGTCAGCTGGGGGAAGGGGCCTGGTGGTGGGCGTTTCAGGTTGAAACGCTTCATCAGGTCCCAAATTCTGCCGGTAGGGGTGAACCTATTGAATTGAAAGGCAAAAGACTGCCAACAGTTTTGTCGTGCTGTTCGAATTGTGTACCGGCAGTGTTTTTTACATTGTCTGTATGCTGATAGGTGTGCTTCGCACACACATCTTTTGAATTGTTTGTGGGCACGGCGCCGTGCGGCGATTGCTCTTTGACAGCCCGAGGTCCATCGTGGCGTAGATGCCTTTTTCCTAGGTTTGCTACTTTTTGGGACTGAGTCTCGTGCTACTGAGCTGATGGCCCTTAGGATTGTCTCGATCTTACTGGTCTCTGAAGTTGTTAGGTTGAGATCCACCTGTTCCTCGAATTTAGCCCAGTCCGCTCTTTAAGTTCCAAGATTGTCTAAATAGCTTAGTGTGGTGGATAGCGTCCGTGCTGAGCCTAATTGTGATTGGGTAGTGGTCGCTCAGCCCGGGAACGTCTGAAACTGACCAGTCAAATAGTGAGCTAAGTCGTTGGGAGCAGCACGTTAAGTTAATGCAACTGTCCGATCCTCCTAAGGTCGGGTTGTAGCGGGTGGCGGCCCCGGTGTTAAGAAGTACTAGGTTGTGGTCCGAAATAAACTGGTGAATTTCGCGCTCTCTAGCGTCAGTCTGGTCGCTTCCCCAGGAGTGGTGTTTAGCATTAAAGTCTCCCATAATGAGAACTGGTGGAGGGGCCTGAAGCAGCAAGTCGCTCAGCTCCTGTGCTGTGGGGGTTTCAGCTGATGGCGAGATGTATAGTGAAATGACTGGTTTGACAATGGGAAATTTTGAGGCTGACTGCTACGCAATTCAGGGGAGTATTTAACGTTACTCGACGGTGAGGTATGCTGTTTGAAATGAGTATGGCTGCGCCCCATTCCTATTTGGGCCGCTTACGTTGTCGGCATGCCAAGTGTAATCAGGGATTTTGTTCCAAGTGGAGTCAGAATCTCGAAAGTGAGTTTCTTTGAGAGCAGCTAGTAATGGTTTTTGTTGCAAGAATTCAGATTTGAATTCTATGAACTTGCCTGGAAGGCCTCCGGTGTTCCACAGCAGAAAAAGTCCCATTGCCGAACGCGCTTAGTGACTGTTGGTGTTCTTATACTGGGGTGGTGTCGGTGTCGAGTTGGGGAGAAAGGTTGAACCGGTTAATGGAGAGAGGGTTCGGAGGTGATCCAGGCAGGGGTGGTAGCCTGGACCTGGTCACACGGGTTCTGGGAGGTGATTGGGTAGAGTGGCGGCGTGATTTACGCTTGGGAGGCGCGGTGGGTTCGGGTGGGATTCGTTGGTCTGGAGTTGTGGGTTCGACGGGCTTTGAAGGAGTGGTAGGTTCAGTCTGAGTGCTGGCCTCAGACGAGGTTTTGGAGTGGGTTTGGGTGGGTGTGCAGGAGGTGGTGGGAGGTTCGGTTTGGCAGGAGGTGGTGGCCGTGGACTTGCGGGTTGTCTGGATGGATGTTGTGGTGGCCTTGGTTCTACGCCTTGGCTTGGGCCGGCCGGATGGGTGTGGCAGGGGCCGAGGCCCTGGAGAAGGGAGTGGAGGGAAGGCTTCATGGTGGCGAGGTGGGGCCTGGCCGGAGTATTCAGTGCTATCACGGTCCATATTACCAGAGCCTGCTGAATACTCCGCCGTGCCAGTTTTGGCCAGACTGACTGCTGGTTAGTTTAATTTGCATTTTCGCGGAGTGACACCCGTCGCTCTTTGCGCTTTTTCTCACAAGGGGTGACACCCGTCACCCTACTGGTTTTTCATCTTCATCGTACTTCTGTTCCCTTTGTTCCTGTGCGTTCTTCATCTTTACGTAAGTCGCATTAGGTAGGGTTTTTTCCCCGCGATGGGGAAAAAACGCAAAAAGGATACCGACCCCAGCTCGCCACCGGACTCCGAGACGGAATTTCCACCACTCGCTACACCTGATGACCATCGCGCGACCCCGGACTCTGCACATGATGTCCCACCTCTCGATACCACCGTTGATGACTCGCGCCGGACAATTCCTTTGGACGACGCCATGGAAGCCCTTGTTCCTCACCGATCCCCGCTCGTACCAAGACCTCGCCTCGCAATTCCGACCAGACCATCACTCTCTACGACACAGACCCACTCCCTAACCCGACCACGCTATCCCAACCTGATCCCATAGAACCCTACCTCGACAGTGCTGGCTCTTTCATAGTATTCAAGCCTGTCGAGGAATCCGTTTCCTTCCGCCGTATTAGCGTTTTCTGGCCGACCAAACAGCTCCTTTCCATCTGCTCCTTACCCAATCCTAATATCGAAGCCCCTGCCAACGGAACCCTGGTCATCAAAATCCAAACCCGAGCCCAGACCAAAGCCCTCCTTCGTACCACCACATTTTGTGGTAAATCCGTCACCATATCACTCCACTCCAACCGCAACTCCACCAAGGGCACCGTCTTCGCGCCGGAGCTCCGCTTCGTGTCCGAAGCGGATATCCAGGCGAAGCTCAGGCCGGAGGGGGTGACCCACGTCCACCGAATCACCTCCTTTAAAGACGGCCAGAAACGGGATACAAGCTTCCTTGTCCTCACCTTCAACTCTACCACTCTTCCCAAGACCCTCCTCGCCGGCTACATCCGATACCAAGTCCGTGTCTTTTAATCCTCTCCGCTGTTTTAATTGCCAGCGCTTCGGCCATGGCAGTAAGACATGTCGCCAACCAGCCCGCTGCCCGAAATGCGGTGAACCACCTCATCCCGAATCCACCTGCTCCAAACCTGCCCACTGCCTCAGCTGCAACACATCCGACCACCTCACCACTTCCAATCTCTGTCCAGTCTGGCGACGGGAAAAAGAGGTTTGCGCCGTCAAGGCCACGACCGGCGTCTCCTACCCGCAGGCCCGGCGGACCGTCGAAGCCACCTCCCCGACCATCAAAACTTACGCCCAGGTGGCCACCATTGCTCCGTCTACACCTCGGGGCAAAACAAATTCCACGTCCACACAAACAGAACTTATACCAGGCCTGGCACCACTCACCAAACTAAAACCAATCACCACCACGACACAAACCATCCTGGCTCCCAACACACAAACCACTCCGGCTCCCAACAAGCGGACCACTCCAGCGAGGACTGACAGGCCCCGCAGTCATTCGGCTGCGGGAGGAAATACACGGTCCCCATCAGCGGGCCGCCGATCGAGCCCTGTGCGTCCAGCGCCGGCCGGCGCCCACGTGACACGACCCACTCCAAGCCGGCGGGCATCCCCCGCGGCAGTGGCCGGGCGCCGTGAGCCGGCCGCCAAGGTCACCGGTCGGTCGGACGGCTCAGGCGGGTCAACCGCCGCCGGACGCACCCAACCCACATGCCCGCCCGAGCTGCAATCGTGGCTGCGCCAGGCACCAAAAGGTGCCGACAAATATTAACACCTTTCGTCCCGATGTCTACACTTTTACAATGGAACTGCCGCAGCCTTATCTCCAAATGTGTCAAAATGAAAGTTTTGTTTTCAGTATTCTCGCACCTATTATCATAGCACTCCAAGAAACAGGGTTTATACCTAATGATACATACAACTTTAACCTTTCCAATTATTCACTGTATCGTTACGACGAGGTCCGTGGATCACATCGAAGTGGCGGTACAGCACTTTACATAAACAATGATTTTACACATACACAAATTACACTTAATACACAATTACAAGCCGTAGCTTGTACATTACGTTTACATGGTAGAAATATAGATGTGTGTTCCATCTATATTCCACCATACACCGACAACACAAATATTTTAAAACATTTATAAAACCTTATAGCACACTTCAAGAACCCATTCATCTTACTTGGCGATTTCAAGCCGAAAGGCGATTTACAGCCGAAAGGCGAACTGGTCTCACTATAGCTTCTCGAGTCAAAACATTTTCGGAACAACTTCATTTCACTATTCCACGCATTACTTCTATTTCTCCATCAGGTACACCACCGTAGCAAATAGCCGAACGACACATTCTGTATCTCACCACCACTCCAAAATCACAGCTTTGCCCAGAATATACTAAACAAAAATTTCACAACTTTCGGGCTCGTTATCACGACGTACCTTTCGTTTATACTGACGGTTCTAGAAACGCTAACCTTACCGGCAATGCAATAGTTTCGGGAACATACAAAAAACATGCCATCCTCATTGCCCTCCGTTATATTCGCAACCGTTTTCTCTGTCACCCCATGCGCAGCATCGTCATTTGTTCGGACTCCAAATCTGTTTTACAATCTCTTTCGTCACTTTCCTTTTCACATCATTGCCATATTTATATTTATGAAGCACTAGGAACACTTCATTCGATGGGCGTGAAGGTCCATTTCCTGTGGGTGCCCAGTCACTGCCGCATCCCAGGAAACGAGGAAGCAGATCATCTCGCAAAAGAATCATTACAACTACCACATATCACAGAAATCCCACCACATTTTGACGCCATCAAATCAACAATACGACAGAAAATTCGGTATTTTTGGAACCAAACCTGGACACAAAACACAAACCATACACAATTACGGAACATTAAGCCAGTCGTCGATATCCGGACACCATCATTTCACATCAACCGACACGAACCATCGTTGCCAAAATTTGACCAAGGAAAATTACCTAGGCCCTCAATTTATCAGTCCGGTGACCCGTGCGGGCATGCTGGTGGATGACATGGATGGAAACAAGAGGGACCCTGGCACTTAAGAGGGCCCCGAAGCTGGACGAGGGCCGGTGACGGACGCATTTCCAACTCCAATGTCCGCTCATTACTCTTATGACCCCCCCCCTAAGTCTCTCCAACCACGCGGTTCCTCCATCCTTCCCTGGCGCCACGACCAAGCTAGGTTCACTCACGAATGGAAGTAGTGTAGTGAGAAACTTGTACTCGCTATATAAATTTGTTTCAGGATGACGATTTACGGGGCGCCGACAAGATGACTATACGACGACAAATGATGATATATCATATGATGACAGCTCAAACTACACCGTGGACTCGCGGGTCACCGCTCTCTGTGGGCAGCACCGGCTGGGAGCCGGCCCACCGGAAACGAGATCGGCACGGGTCGGGGAGAACCCGCCCAGCGCCCGTGAGCGTAGCAAACATGGCCGCCGGCCGGCGGCCGTGCGGAAACAACTGTCTCAAGGCCGCGCCGCAGTACGCTTCAACGTCACCACCACCGCAAAGGAGCAAGACGAGACAAACACAAGCGCCTCCAAGACGACACTGACCCCAACAAACTCAGACGACTGCGACAAGACCAACCACTACAGACCACTGCGACCAGCGACAGAAGACGAGACCAGCGACCTCGAAACAACTCCTATTACCCCCCCCCCTTTCCCCTACCAAGACATGACCTGACAACCCCTATGACCCATTCCCACTTCCCCCTCCCAGATTTAACTAGACACCCCCTGCCAACCAACCAACCCCCCTATCACTTCCCACTTCCCCCTTCCAGATCAGACCAAAACCCATACCAACCCCTCCCCCACAACGACCCCGCCCCCGACCTCGCCGCCCTACAGAAACATTATTTCATATTGATGTTTTGTTTGTTGTTGGTATGGTGCATCATTTACTCCAAACGCAATAGCAATAGTCATTTTTCGCTGAAAACTTGACCATACCAGGGTATAAATATATAATATCTGGATAAATACCTAAGTGCCAAAACAAACCAGCGTCTCAATGCATTTTCGAGCAGAACAATCTTCCCGCTGGCCTCTAGATTGCAGCGAGCTGGCGGGGCTGGTGCTAAGCATATCTTACAGATATCTCCCATTGATCAGCCCACTCTTATGTCCTCCAAGTCTAACTGAATATAGCTAGATTCATCACTACTGTTATCTATTCCCACCAGCTTGATGTCATAAGCAAAGCTTAAACGATCATTTCTCAGTCCTAGGACCACAATTTCGCGAAGGTGACAACGATAAGTGGATTGCATTGGTTTTCTGAGCGCCATCTTAGGAATTTGTTTATTTTTATAACATTTGGTGCTGGCTGCAAGGCAACTGTCACACAAGCTAAAATAACAAATCCTCAGCGAATAAATTCACGGCTAGAACAAGCATTGAACAATAATGCATAAATGACAATCAAACAATGCAACAATGCCAATGCATACATAATGCAAAACCTTCAAATTCGATGCCTCCACGCCCATGGTTTTCGCTGTGCCGTACCGTTTTGCAAATGACGTTAAGAAGGTATGGAAGCTGGGAAGCTCTAATCATGCGGGCTGTAATAACAGAAAAGAAGTTTGTGGGAAGAAAATGCATTTAAAAACATAATTCCTCCCATTTTATATGGGGTATGGGTGTTGTTTTGTATGCTTGTGAGGGGTAATTTGTCCCCTCAATGTTGGCTTTGCCCCATGGGCGTATGTTTCTGAAGATTATTGGGGGACCTATATTTGCGCCAAGGGGGAGGTGGGGAAACGGATTTGGAGGGGGCGCACCTACCCCCATTAAAAAATCCTCGGATTTCGACCACTATTTGTTCGAAGGAGACCTTTTTAAATGAAATAATTAGTCGCCAACTTAATTGTCCTGTGGAGGGGCCTAATCTACCACTGTCGTCCTGATTCGTCGGATTTCAACCCCAACTCCACCACCCAGTTCTAAGGTTTTATTTTGGTATCTCTTGATAAATCACCTCACACTGCTGAAATAACACCTATACCACAAAAACCGGATCGGTATCCGAAAAAAATCAAGCTGGAGCCCTCCAAAATCAGGAGGGATTCCAACAAATAATTGTTCGGGTCAGGAAAATCGCTCTGGAGCATCGAACATATTACCAGATGCCTTCACAATTTGCGTACGGCACCGGAAAAAAGCGTACCGGATCTCTAAACATCGAGGTGGGATAAAAAAAAACATGGGGCCAGGGGCTCGAAAAATCAGGCCGGGATTCGGACTATTTAAACAAAATCAGAAAGGATCCCCAAAATCGCATTGAGCCCAGAAAACTGGGCTTCTACTTAGGGGCATAATACATTTTCGAAACCCCTGCTCGTTTTAGGGTTTATTGCCCTTTTTTGTGCACCGATGATTTTTTTTTCGTGTCAGGGCGTTTTCGAAGATCCCGATGCGTTTATTTAGCGCCCGGTCCTTTTGTTAGTTTTGGAACCATGTTGCCTTTTGCGGCCCAGCCTCTTTTTCAGGCCTTTGTGCGTTCGTATGGCCCCTATATGCCTTGAGAGCTTCCGGTGTATTTTTTTGGGAGCTCCCGGTATGTTTATTTATGGCTGCAACGCATGTGTTAAGGCCCTGTCGCTTTTTGCGAGACTGTGCGCTTTGGAGGGCCAGTTGTATTTTCTGCCCCATTGTGCTCTTATGGTCCCGCTGTGTTTATTTGGGACTTCTGACGCACATTTGTGGGGCCCCAGTACGGTTTTGGGGCTTCAGTGCGATGTTTCTGGGTCCCAGAGCGATTTATCGCGCCCAGGCGCGTGGTTCCGGTGACCCAACAACCTGTTTTCTGGGCTCAACGCCTGACTTATCGAGCCCCTGACGTCATGTTTTTGTATCCCACCTCGATTTTTGGAGATCCGGTATGTTTTTCTGTGCCGTACGCAATTTGTGAAAGGAAAGGCATCTGATAATATGTTCGGTGCTCCAGAGCCATTTTCCTGACCCGGACATTTATTTGTTGGAATCCCTCCTTATTTTGGATTTTTTATCGGATACCTATCCGGTTTTTGTGTTCACACCGTGCTTACGTGTGGCCCTAGACGCCAATTTTTTGGAGCTTCGACAGGATTGCCGATGGAAATTGTGGGTCCCGAGCGCGATATTTTTGGGGAACGGTTCTAGTTTGTGGGACGCGTTGTACTTAGCTGTGTCCCCAACGCGATTTTGGCGGTTCCTGTTGAAAATGTTCCATCCTCGGAGCGAGGTTTCCGGGGCTCGCCGCATTTATTTGGACACCTCTACGCGAATCCTGGTGATCCGACGCGAATTTTGGTGGCCCCAGCGCGACTTTTGGGGCCACGGCACGATTCTTGGGAGCTTATCCCTCTCAGGATGGCGGGGCCCCTTTGATATAGCACTGCGGCCACTGAAGGATTTTTTTTTGTCCCAGAGTGACATTCCGGTTAAAGATTGATTTTGGGGGCAGCTGCAACGTTTGGGACCCCGGCGCGACCTTCTGGGCCTCCAGTGTGATTTTCAAAGGGTGCGACGGGATTTTGTTTTAGTCCAATGTGATCTTTTTGGCTCCGATGTCATTTTCTTGGATCCTTAGTGCGAGCTTTAGCGTCCTCGACACTTTTTGGTGGTCCAAGACGTTTTGGGGGCTTTTGGCGTCATTGTTGGGGCCCCTGAGTGATTATACATGTCCGCATTGTTTTTCGTTGATCCGGCTTCCTTTGTTTTGGTCCCAATGAGACTGTTGGGGCACGGTACGACCTGTCGTGCATCTAGCGTGCTTTTCATGGTCCGGGCGTTAATTTTTTGGTACCCCGGGCTCAGCGAGATTTTCAGGCGGGGGGGGGGGGGCCTGAAAATCTCGCTGATTTTCCGGATCTTTTGGGGACCATATCGTGATTTTCAAGAACCCCGGCACGACTCCTACTATTTCTTCGGGGTTTCTTCTTGCAAATTATAGGCCTCCTCTCGCGTCTTAAGGGTCTCGTCTCATTTCCTGGAGACTTTTTCCGGTTTTCGATGTCCCCTTGTGTGTCCTACCCCCTCCATATTCAATGGTCCTCCTCTCCCGTCTTGGAGGGCCTCCTCTTGCATCCTGGGGTTCATTTAACATGGCATGGGGCTTCCTCTCATGTTCAAGGGGAATTTCTGTCAAATTAGGGGTCTCCTGCCACGCCTCGTGAGCCTCCTCCTTTATCCTGGCAAAGCTTTACCCGTCTTGAGGGGATCTTCAATTTTGGAAACCTCACCTCCTTCCATACTTGCTGCCATTCTCATCTTAAGAGCCTCCTCTCATTTCCTGGGAACTCTTTCCGGTCTTCGGGGCCTCATTCGGTCCTGGAGACCTACTCCTTCTTGAGGGACTCCTCTCGAATCCTGCAGGGGTCTCATTTCTCTTCTAGATACCTTCTTTTTCAAATGAGTGGCCTCCTCTGACGTCTTGGGGGGCCTCCTGCTCTGCGTGTTGATTCGATCTTTACCCATCTTAAGGGTGGTCTCTTATCTCCTGGTGGACTCCTCTTCTCTCCCAGGTGCCTCATCTTCCAAATTACTGACAACCTTTTCTATCTCAGTGGCCTTGTTATTTCCTGGGGACCTTCTTGGCCGTCTTCGAGCCTTCTTTTCCGCCTGGGAGCCATCTCTCTAATCCAATGGCCTTTATCTACTATTTTAGGGGCCTCCTCGTTCATCATGTGGTCTCATTTCCAATCTTGTGTCGTCGTTTTCCGAATTAGGTGCCTCCTGCCACGTCTCTGGATCATCCTTTTCTATCTTGGTGGAACCTTACCCGTTTTGGGGCCTGCTTTTGCGTCTCTGAAACCTCATCTCATATCCACTGGCTTTCTTTTCCGTCTTAGGGCCTCCTCTCATTTTCTGGGGCCTCCCTTCCGGTATTGGGGCATCATTTGCAATCCTGGTTTCCTCCGTGCCAATTTATGGTACTCTTGATTTCTGGGGCCTCCTACCCTCTCCTAGGTGACTCATTTTTTTTCTCAAATTCGGGGCCTCTTCTCACGTCTTGGGGGCTTCCTCGTCTGTGTTTGCTCTTAGCAGGGTGCTTTTGCGTCCTAGTCCTAGATCTTCTCTTCTAGGGTCCTCCTCTTCCAAAATATGGGCCTCATCTGGCTGGTCTTAGTGGCCTTCTCTCATTCCTGCGGATACCTTTTTACCCACCTTGGGCCCCTCTTGCGTCCGGAGAAATCTCCCCTATCATGTCTATACTTTTATGGCAGGGGCCTCCTCTTCCATCTTGGGGGCCTCGTTTTCCAAATTAAGAATATCCTGCCACCCATCGGAAGCCTTCTCGTCTAACCTGGGTGTCTTCTTGCCCGTCTCGGTGGCATCCTTTTCGTCCTGAGGGCATCCTTTTCGTTCTGAGGCCCTCCATTTCGTCCTGGGGCCTCCTTTTCGCTATGGCGGCCTCCTGTTCGTCCTGGGGGCCTCCTCCAAATCTCTGTTCTACGCATCTTATAGAGACCCGATTATATTTCCTGGGGGCCTCGTCATTCTTGGGGCCTCCTTGACAGCATGATCTTCTGTCCCGTCGACCTCCTTGTTCACCACTTTCCCCTGTGTATTTCCGGATAGAGGCCTCCTCAAATGTCATGGGGTGAGTGCCCCCCAGTCTCACGGCAGGAGGGGGGGGGGGCGATTGTCCCCACTGCCCCCCGGTGGCAACGCCCTGTGTGTTGCTGAGATGTGGCATGATTAGTATTTCTAGACAAACATGAAATATGGTAATGTTCGCTTACCGAATGTCGGCGATCTTTCTCATGTACTATGTTTGAATGCCTTACGGTCGGGGCGGTGCCTGGGAGGGCACTTGCCCTCTCCCGCGTTGGATGTGCCTTTCCAATAATTTCAACTTCTAATATTGGGCCTTAATGTGGTATCCATACAATTCATTTGGGCCTGGCCATTGCCTTCATGTATTGTGCCCTCCTAATAATTTTTAGAAACCTACACCTATGCTAGGCAGCTACCAGGGACATTGTTGTGTATACCTCAAGAGTGCAACTACCCCAGGGGCGGATACATGAGAGCACTTGGGGTATGCCCCCATGGAAAGATGGCGACCGTCTGACCGAATTGCCTAGCTGGGAAAACTAGAGTGCAACGACCCCCCTCGCTCAATTTTCAGCCGAAGACGCTGCTCTGAAGGGAAATGCGCCCTCTTGAGGGTAAACGGTGCCCTTTTCAATACGGTCGAGTGCACACATCCCTTCTCTCAACATGCATTCAGGAAAATACGCACCTCCAGGGACGTTCGCAGCGGTGGCCCTTCGAGGAAATGTCGCCCCCCCCCAGACTAGTGTCGCCATTGAAATTTCTGGATCCGCCTCTGACCTGTCCGTGTGCGCAATGTTGAGATCCCCTGGCCGAAGCTAAGTCTGGAAAACTCACTATATGCATAGTGATGGTTTTGTGAAATATATTATTTGATAATTTGGTTGGGAAATTACACACAGGCAGGAACAATTTTGTAAATTGTTATGCCTTACTTCCGGACACTCAATATTCCTTTTCCACATTTGTATTAACCCATGACAAAAACAAGGCAGATGGTAAGCCAAAAATATATGCTGCATACGTGATGGAATGGAATAAGAGGTCAACCAGTAAACGATATCGTGCATTATGTACGAAACATCACATCAACCGCTGGGGATATCAGGTACACAATTCAGATCACATCACACAATATACAGGTCTCATTAGCGGCGGATCCAGGAGCCAATGGTGCCACGCCCACCCATCATGCAAAGGGCGAGGGCATGGCACATGGGCATGCCCCGACCTTTTAAGCCCCTAGCGTGATTTTCAGGGGCCCGGTCCGTCTCTTTGGGGCTACCATCGTGATTTTCAAGTGCCACCGCATGACTTCTTCGAGCCCCAGAGTGATTTTCAGGGGTTCCCGCGCGAACTTTTGAGGATCCTATCGTGATTTTCAGGTGCCCCGGTGCGACTTTGTGGGGTCCCGGCGCGATTTTCAGGGTCCCCGGCTCGACCTTTTGAATCCCTTGTGATTTTTAAGGGCCCGACCTGTCTTGTTGGGCCCACCAGCGTCATTCTCAATGACCACCGCACGACTTCTTGGCACCAAGCCTGATTTTAATGGGGCCCGGCGCGACTTTTTGGGGCCCCAATGGTATTTTCAGGGGCCCGGTCCCACTTTTGGCAACCCCAGAGTCATTCTTTGGAGCCATGAAGCGATTTTTGGTGCCCCAATGTAATTTTTAAGGTCCTCGTTGCAATTTTGGGGGCCCAGTCATTTTCAGGGGTCTGCGCGACTTATTGGGCCCCCAATGCGATTTTTTTCCATGGGCTCCGGTGCGATCCTTGGGGGCCTAGCTGGATTTTTACGCGGTCCAGCGCAATTTTTCCGAACCCCGGCGATATTCTTGGGGGTCCAACAGCCTCTCAGGGATTGTGGGACAAAAGGGCACTGTCCCCTTTGCCCCTCCTTCGGTAGGCCACTGGCTCTACCCATACACAGAAGTTACCCATGTGCGAAACCAGGAACTCAGCTCCGAACCCACAAACACCAAGTAATTTATCTTAGGAAACTCCTCCCACTCAAATTTCCCGCTCTTCACAAGCAAAAGGCACGGACGCCGCTAATGTAGATTAAAGGTATCTTGGCTAATGCGGCGGGCAATTCACGTCTTACTCGCATGTGTCGCCGCTCTGGCGGCTGCGTCTGGAAGCTTACGCGCGTTGTCTCCCATTAGCACAAAACGAATATCAATCTGCACGTCAAGTTAGATTGATATTCGATTCTCACCGGTGGGTCATCGTGAAAACGAGCATACTGGCAGAGCTCGGTACCCTGATTATCATGAACACAATCAAGGAGCCGTTGACCCAGAACACTACGGAGATATTCTGGGTCAAAGGACAAATGTCATCGCGATCGGACTCCTCGAATTTTCTTCAAAATGGGTACACGGGTAGTACTCGATGCACTGATCATCATAAGCATACAATCTGAGAGGGGGATGCATAAACTGCCGAGATATTCAAGGTGAAAGGTCAGAGTCCTTGAGGTCGGACTCTTCAGATTACCTTCAATATTGGTACACTGATAGTACCTACTCGATGCACTGATCATGATGAGCATAAAAGCTAAGAGGGGCGTTATAAACAGCTTAGATATTCAAGGTCAAATGTCGTGGTCATTGTGGTCGGACTCTTCAGATTCCCTTAAAAATTGGTCCACAGGTATAGTACTCGATGCATTGATCATCATGAGCATAAAATCTAAGAGGGGTGTTCATAAACAGCTGAAATATTCAAGGTCCAGTGGCACAGTCATTGAGGTCGGATATTCAGATTCCCTTCAAAATTGGTCCATGGGTCAATCAACCAATCTAGCTTGACATGCAGGTTGATATTCGTTTCGTGCCTATTTATAATTGCTGCATACTCGCACCGGGAGAAGTTTTGACCCGAATAACCCAACTGTTTGGAACGTCAACTTAGCCTTTATGCCCATAATGATCAGTGCATCGAGTACTACCCGTGGATCAATTTTTAAGGGAATCTGAAGAGTCAGACCACAATGACCACTACCTTTGACCTTGAATATGTCAGCTATTTATGAACACCCCTCTTAGCTTTTATGCTCATGATGATTAGTGCATCGATTACTACCAGTGTACCAATCTTGAATGGACTCTGAAGAGTCCGACTCAATGGCCCTGACATTTGACCTTTAATATCTCAGCTGTTTATGAACACCCCTCTCAGCTTTTATGCTCATGATGATCAGTGCATGGAGTTCTACCCGTGTCCCAATTTTTAATGAGATCGAAAGAATCCACCTTCCGGCGAATATCAACCTCAATATCAATATGAATCTGTCGCTAGTTTGACGAACGTGATTCCCCTGCAAATGCGTAGCTGGATACGCCACGCAGCGGCATTTGTGATGTTAAGTGTGCGCGTGCGAACGTAGTGATAGTACGGTGTGAGTGTGTCTGAGTGAGATTTGATTCGTTTTCTCATTTCTTGGTTGCGAAAATGACTTGCTTTATACAAGTGGCTGAAGATGAAAATGTAGAACCTATGGAAATGCCTGTTGAGGAAGATGGAACATTACTACTGTCGACATTGTCGGCGCAGTTTCCGAGTGGCTGTGGGTTAAAATATCGCTCAGAAACAAGAAGTTTGCGAGGTGTGCGATTGTTGGATGGAAAGCTTTGCCCTCCTGATGGTGGATGGGGAAGTTATGTGTACCTTTGTGTGTTTCCTAAAGGTAAGTAACTGTACACTTGCTTCATGTTACGTTTGATAGGCTTTGACGTTTTGTGGTATGCTCTCCCGGTGATTTCAATTTGTCTCCTTTTGTGATAACTGAATTAAGAGAACGTTAATGAGGTAAGTTTTATCTTAGGTCCAATATACCATTCAGGAAAAAGTATTGTGGAAATATGTGTTTGAATGTGATGAATATGATGGGACGATTAATGGTAATCTTTACCTTTCGGCCGACACGTACTGCCCAGGTTAGTGATTTGTAACGAGTTGCCTATACCATGTCGCATAGATTTCATGACATGGCCAAAAAATTGGCTTCGGAGGATTCCGTTTTTCCAATTAGGTTAGGTTAGGTTAGATTATATTATGCTATGATACATTTTGTGCATTATGCTACATTATCTTAGTCTAGGTTAGGTGGTAATCTTTACCGACACCCGACTCCTGTGACGTCACTATTCCCACTGTACACCTCTTTACAAATCACTAACCTTGGCAGTATGTGTCGGCCAAAAGGTAAAGATTACCCGATTAATTCCTGTTGGAAGTGCATACTTTGTGGGGTATTATTCGAGATCAAGATAAATTTTGATTATTTTGATTTATTTTAAAATACAAAGTATTTTGACATGAAAATGACTATGTGACCACTCATTTTCTCCACAAATGATTACTTTTCAGTTGGCAAATAAATACACTATCATGGTCTTCATTCCACAAATATATCCCATCATGCATAATTAGGTATAATTGGAGATCAAGGTAAATTTTGATTTCACATATTTGATGTCATGGCAAATAATTTGCTTTGGAGGATTCTGGTTTTCTGGTTAGGTTAGGTTAGATTATATTATATTATATTATATTATGCTATGATACATTTTATATATTATGCTACATTATCTTTAGTCTAGGTTAGGTTAGGTTAGGTTACTTGTGCCTATGACATCATAAATTGTATCAACTGCCATTGGCTGGAAAGTAAACATTTGTGGTGAAAATGAGTGATCGTCATGAGTGAGAGATGAGTGATCGTCTTCATCATGTCAGAAAGCATACCATTACAAAAAGAAATCCTAAAAATCAAAATTTACCTTGATCTCCAAATTTACACATAATTATCCATACCTGGTGTGTCACAGACATGATAAAAAAGAAATTCAGCACTTCATGTACTTGATTCAATACTGATTGACATAAAAAATATTATGTTTCTGGCTTAATTCCATATCAATTCCCAACAGCAAATATTTCCAGCCAGACACATCCAAAACCTTTGATCAAGGCTGAAAGTTTGGTAAATATCAAGATCAAGGTAAAATGTGATTAAATTTTTTTTTTGTAATGGTATGCTTTCTAACATGATGAAGACGATGCGGTCACTCATTTTCAGCATAATTTATAAAATGTATCATAGCATAATATAATCTAATCTAACCTAACCTAGCCTAACATAACCTAACCTAGCCTAACATAACCTAGCCTAACATAACATAACAAAACATAACCTAACCTAACCGGAAAACCAGTATACGCAATATGCTATATTTGTAGAGTGAAGATTTTGCTAGTGTATTTCTTTGCCAACTGAAAAGTAATCATTTGTAGAGAAAATGAGTAGTCGCATCATCATTTCCACGTTCAAATACCCCATATGAAAATAAAAAATCCCAAAAGTCACATTTTACCTTGATCTTGATATATACCGAAAGTTCCCTGTGATGATGTTAATGTTAACTGCAGTGGTAGCAATGTCTGCAAGTTTTCATGATGTCATGGTGGAAAAGTTTGCTTGGCAGGATTCTGGTTTATCCTGTTAGGTTAGTTAGGTTAGGCTAGATTAGATTATATTATAGTATATTATGCTATAATATATTTTATATATTATGCTACATTATCTTAGTCTTGGTTAGGTTAGGTTATTTTATTTATTCTATGATTCATTTATTTAGTAGTTGGTAGACAAGCCACACTCAGCCATGCACACCACTCATATCAGTGGAAGCTTAGCCTCGTGGTGCACCAGTTGTGCTGCAGTATCTCAGATAATTATGCTTTCTTTTGAGGACAAACATGCAAGTTCATAATTTTTCAGCCAACACAGTGTGGTTCCCATCAGGGTTATTTGCTCAAATTGTTCCAAGGTCTACCAGTGTTTGTTTTTTTAAAAGGAATTCCACTGCCACAAGATTCAAAATTTCCTTCTTGAAGCATCGAGGCTATAAGCTGCAGACCTGTGCCTATGATGTCATCAATTGTATACACCACTGTTGACTTAAAAGTAATCATTTGCAGAGAAAATGAGTAGTCACATCATCTTAATCATGTCAAAAAGCATTGTATTGAAAACAATCCAAAGAATCAAAATTTATATTCATCTAAAAATTGATGCTTTTCAGTTGGTGACAAACTATTTTGAAGTACCAAACCTAACATAGGCTACCTTTTTGGGTTTTATTGTGATTTAGGATATTCACAAGACAAATTGCACAAATTATTCCTCAATAAAGCAAGCAAGGTTATGTGGGAAATTTTTGACAACAGGTCTTTGGAATTTTTGTCTCTTCAGAATACAATGTTTATGAACGTGATTCAGAAGATGCGACCACTCGTTTTCCCTGCTTGTGCTTGTTTTTCAATTTGAACGATGACATCATAGTCACATCTATATGGTATCATGAAGTTATAGATATGGCACTGAGGCTTTGATTGGCTAATGCTACAAATGGTTCACATACCTTAGTGAGATGGTTGAAGTAGCTTAACCTAACCTAACCTAATAGAATACAATGTACTGTAATCTAAAGTAATATAAACCAATATAAGCTAATATATTATAATCTAAAAACACAACCATACTAATGATTGGCTAATGCTACAAACAGTTCACATACCTTAATGAGATGGTCCCAGCTGTGGGTCATTGCTGATGCCTATCCTGCTGCAACCGGCAGGGCTTGGCACACTTATGGCAGATAACCCTGACAGAAAGAACTCAATGGCATCTAATAATTATAAACTTGCTTCATTGTTGAGGTAATAAAGTTGAAAGATATCGTATGGCAACTTGGGTCACAAGTTGCACACACCATTTTTGCACAAATGGACTCTGATATGAGTCATACTGACAAGAGTCGGCTTGCTGCATCCCAACTTTTCTCAAATCCTCAAAGAAATACTATGAGAATTAATAATTAAATAGGAAAACCTAACCTAGCCTAATATAATAAAATATACTCTGATCTAAACTAACAGACTAATATACACTAATATATTATAATCTAAAAACAACTGTACTGTATATCGTGATGTCATCCATCACAACCTGATTGGTTGTGCAGTTTCTGTCGGCATTCTTGTGGAGTAATAGTGGTGTGTGATATGTGTGATAAAGAGGTGGAAAATAAGCATTTTCAATGTGAAAAGTATTGAATAAACTGAGTGAAGTGTTGAATGTCCCTTTCATCATATCTGAGAAGCACCAAGTGAGGTGTGGATAAATTATTGCACAAAAAACAGTAGTGCAGCATGGATGGTGCATTATATACATTATAGCTATGATAAACTGAGAGGAAAGCATGAGCCCCAAAAACGAGTGGTCTCATCTTCTGAATCATGTTCATAAACATCATATTCCAAAAGAACATTACAAAACTTCCCAAAACACAGTTTATCAAAATAATACTGGTTGTTTGATGGTAAATTTGCACTTTAAAGTAATTTTTGATCTTTTGATTTTTTTAGTGTTCATTGTTCATGAACATAATTAAGACAATGGGACAATTTTTTTCTTAAAAAATGCTTACTTTTCAGCTGGCTGCAGTCAATACAGTTAAAACACAGTGACCATTTGAGTTAGGTGTTGCATAACAACCATATCTTTCCAGTCTGTATGCTTTGCATCTCATTCCAGTAAATGCCATCTGGGAAAATTGGCATAGTTGGTTTAGGCATTTCCTTCCTGTACTGGTGGTGGGGATTCATGTGGCTTGATTTTTTTTAAGCTGATCACACTTGTTGACAGTCAGGGCTGTTGGTTAATGTTGCACTATATATTATTTTCACTGTCATATAAGTTGCCTGATGTACTAATATTTATGGAAGTTTATGGAAGTAAGGATGGAAAAACTTTATTAAAGCCTAGTCTAGCCATGAATGGCTAGTCAAATATCCTTGACCTCCAGAACAAGTCAAGATTGATTAGTAGCAGTTGATGCACCCCTAAGCCCAAATAATCAATCAATCAAGATTGTTTATGGCCAACCTATCAGGAGGGGATCCAGAAATTGTCATGGTCGCATTTGTCTGGAGGGGGCCATTTCTTTGGAGGGGTGCCGCTACAAAAGTACCTGTAGAGTGCCTGGTGTGAAAATTTGAGGGTTGGAGGTGCACTCAGCCTACCTGGAGGGGCACATTTTCAGTATGCCTGGTATGGTGCATATGGTCCATATACAGAGTACGTAGGGACCACATGCTTAATTTCATATGGTCATTATGGCCAGTCTTTGAGTTATATGCATGACACAGGGAGGAATGCATAGTGATACTCACAATATTTTATGAGTTAGAGCTGCAAACACTTCACATACCTTAATATGCAATGGTCTGGGCTGTGGTTCATTCATTTCTTCCTTGCTGGTATTGTCAGACCAGCTAGTACAGAGCTTGGACTGGTGTTCTCCCATTTTGATGGAGATCTTGAAGCAATAAAGAAATCTTCAGTCAGTATCCTCTACATTGTGTATTCCTGCAGATACCATCTGGGTGGTAGGCACAGTTGTTTAAGGTATTCACTTTCTGTACTGGTGGTGTGTGTTCAAATCACAATGTGGATTCATTTTTAATCTGATCACACAGTAGTTGATAAGATAAGTTGGTTCATGTTGCATTTCAGATTATTTTGCACTGTCACATAAGTTGCCTGATGTGCAAACATTTGCCTATGAAAGTAAGGAGGGGAAATGGCCAGCCATAAATATTACATGGTATAACACAACCTAACTGGAACAATCAGAATCTTCCACCAAACAACTTTTTTCCATGACTTCATCAAATCTTAGCAAGATTGTTAACACTGCTGTTAGTGCAAACAGCAAAGCAAAGAATCCCTGGTCTTGATCAAAATTTCTGGCCTGATGTAGTTGGAAGTATTCTGTCAGTGATTAATGTGGAATTAAGCTGAAAACAAAGTTTCCAACATTAAGTAGTGTGCAATTGATTACAAGAAACATTTAATTTCTTCTTTATCCTGTTTGTGACACCAGGTACAGATAATAATGCACTATTGGCTATATTTGCATGGTGAATATTATGATCTAGTATTATTTGCCAATTACAGTCCTTTGCATAGAAAATCAGTGATCCCATCATCTTAATCACATTGGTAAACACCATATTCATTTTTTATTAATGAATCAAAAATTACTTTAAACTGTAATAATACCACTTTGTAGGCTGTGGTATAGCAGGTTAGGTTAGTTTTGTTAACAGAGTAAACCTTTGGAATGAATTGTTTTGGGGGGTAAATGCCCATAGGCCAATGCTTGTTCAATAACTAGTTGTCCTGGTATTTCATGATGCAATGTGAATGAATTTGATTTTTTTCCTTTGGGCATCACAACTTTTTAGGCTAAGCAATTCAAGTTGAAGTAATTCATTATTTATTGTGTACTCATTTCACTGAGATTGAAATTCACTCAATTAACTTTAAAAATAGTAATAGAAAACATGGTTTTGAAAATGCAGAAAGGCTTAATAAGAGTCACAGGGTATCTTAACCCTAAAAGATACCAGCAAAGTACATGCTCACACCACAATTAATCTACTATCTCAAGTTCCAAGGGAACTATATATCTCAGCCTATCTAGCTCCATTCACCTGATATTGCATATCACAATCCTCAATACATCCAAACTCCTCCAATCGTGCCCCATTCTGCTACCAAAGCCAGTCTCATCAGTATCACATACCCAAAGGTTGGTGCTGAATCCACTGCTAGGTACACACTACTTAGTATATTATAATACTAGTAGTATACTATATCCTATACAGCTAGTATAATACTGAATTTATGCACATGATCAAAAATATTTTTTCAGACTCCATCCACACCCACCTAAAGGGGCCTGTACAGTGCACACCCACTTAGCATAGATATCACCCCATCCACCACTGCAGAACTCAAAAATATTATTTTGCAACTTAAAATAGTTTTCCACCCTATTTTTAAATACATTCAATGAGGGACACCCCACAACATCAGCAGGCAAACTATTCCACTGATCAACAATCCTTTGACTGAAGACCAGGGTGGGAATTAAGGCACTTCTTAAGAGATTTTATCTCTGAAAACATTTTTGCACTCCGGGTTCATACTGGATAGTATCGGCTTCACATGTACTCTGACACAAATGTGGGAACAAAGATATCAATAAAAACAAACACAGAATGACACCCAAAAAAAAACACTGGTTATTCCACCGATGGTCACCACTCAAACTAACCACTTTTTGTAGCAGTCAGCAGCCAGACCACAGCTTCACACACTCATATCCATCTCAACCACCGGAATTGCCGACAACAACGCGCCAACAGCAACTTGCAAGATGATGCGCATGCACACCGAGTACACTGTTCTCCTGCTTTGGAGCCGTGTCTCGGAAAACTTGTGTTCCCATATAGTGGGAAAGTTTGACAGTTTTAAGAGACGTTCTCCGGAGTCCCGGAGGCCACCGATCAGAATTGGCTGCGTTAGTGTTTTCTGTTCCGAAATCTGTCCGTCAACCAATCAATGGAAGGTAATTTTTATATGAAATAACCAGTAGCAACTTTGAACACATGGTTAACAGTGTCATACTGCAAACACAAGACCTTGACTGATACTTTGCTTTGATCACATCCAACCGTGGCGTGTGCGGTAGCGGAGTTGCGTTCGTATTACATAGGAGATTGGCTGCATAGGTGGGTATGCACTCTGAGCTGATGGTGAAGTGTGAAGTATTTTTGTTTGTTTTTCATATGACTAGCCTTGTACTGAGACCAATAGTGAAAGGAAACCACATTGCTCCTGTGAGTTATGAGAGACGAAGCAGTGCTGATTATTACAAGTCACTGCCAGGTGGTGCCATCCATTGTTCACTTCTTTGTTCCTATGTTTTGACATTTGATTTGACCAAAAATGAGAATGCATGTAACATGTGCATATTATGTAGGTACTGATTACATTTTCCGGTTTTTCCGGTCAGTTACTGGTAAACAGATTCCATGCATAAAAAAATAATGTCCATGAAAATGTACTCCAGAAGAAGTTGGTATGCACTCCGACTCCCAACCCGGAAAGTAAGTTTCCCACTCTGCCGAAGACCTGTTGTTGCTTGACTGTCCTACACCTTGATTTGTCTAACCTGAATTCATGACCCCTATGTAATAGTCTAATTAGAAGGGCATCATTCAGATTGACCTGATCTAGCCCTTTAATAATTTTATACATTTCAGTCATATCACTCCTTAATATCCTATACTTGAGTGAGTACATATCTAATGCCGTAAGTCTGTCCCCATATTCTAAGTTACCTAATCTACTGATGAGTCTAGTGGCTTTGCACTGCACTTTTTTTTTTCTACATATCTATCTTTTTCTAAGTAGGTGCTCCATGCCTGTACATAATATTCTAAGCAGGGTTACATATAGGCCAAGTACAGCATTTTCATCACTTCTTTGCTCTTATACCTCACACTCATTGAGCTCACACTCAAGTGGCCCTAGAACAGAGCCCTGTGGCACTCCACTCAGAACATCCTTTCATTCAGATTTACATCCATTTAACACTACCCTTTATTTCCTTCCCCTTGACCATGCTTCACTCCAGCCTAGAACCTTACCATCAATCCCATGCTGTTCTAGTTACTGAATTAGATGCCCATGTGGAACTTTATCAAAAGCTTTGTTAAAGTCCAAGTATACTACATCCATCCTGCTTCTATGATTGTCTACTTCTTTAGTTACATACTCAATAAACTCCAATAGGTTTGTTAAACGAGATCTTTCAGATCAAAATCCATGTTGGGTATCCCTTGGAAAGTTCTGCCTATCTAAATGAGTCTGAATGTTCTGTTTGACAAGTTTTTCTAGCACCTTGCAAACTGTTGAGGTCAAACTGACTGGCCTATGGTTTCCCACACACTTCATACTTCCCTTTTTGAAAACCAGTACTACATTTGCATTTTGCCAATCTTCCGGTACTTTAGAATACTCTGTAGAACGCCTGAAATTGATACCTAGGGGAACTGCCAATGCTTTAGCACACTACTAAGATCCTACCATATCATCCCCAATATCATAGCATATCATCTGGTCCAGAAGCTTTATTAGGTTTGTATTGTGCAACTGTTTTTATACAGCTTCTGTATAAAAACAGTTTTTTTAAATACAGAAACTGTTTTTTGTGTTTTTTATACAGCTTCTGCTGGGTGCTGTATAGCCAATGCAGTTGATGCACCCTAAAACCCTAATAACCAACTATACAGCTTCTGTTGTTATTGTAAGATCCTCCAACTTTTCACCTACTATGGCATAGCTTTCAGTTGTTTCCAATGTACCATTGTTCTCTTTAGTAAAGACTGATGAGAATTGTTTACTTTGGGACTCCACTGTATCACAATCTTCAATCATTATTTTACCATCTACCTACAGTGGCCCTACACTACACTTTTAGACTTAACTTTGTAGAAACTAAAGAACCTCTTAGCATTGCCTGCTGAACATTCAGGAGCTAATTTGATTTCTAGTATTTTAGATGCTCCAACACACCTAACTTGTCCCTCAGGTTCCTGAGGTGGAAAGCATTGTTTGTGCAGACAATGTTCATTGCACTTGGTTGGTATTACCATACTAACCCTGAAACATGAATTAAATTGTTATTTATTGCACCACTTTCTGCCAGCATCACCATTTGTTTATGGCTAGCACTGTGCCATGGCAGATGGAATGTTGTGTCAAATCCAGGAGTATACATCACCAAGGACTGTAGCATTGAAAAGAAAGCTATCAAACGGCTAGGTGTAGGTTTGGCATGCATAAACATCCATAGGTGAAGTCTGCCTGCTCCAACATCTACCGGCATAGGTATTATGAGATCCAACATCAACAAGTTTGGGTTTTATGACATCCAACATCCATAGATGTAGGTTTTATGCTATCATTACGATTGGGGGTACTTATTTATCTCTCGGACAGTTACCGATATTGCATCCCAAGTTTTTGGTATCATCTGATAAACTTTCCAACTTTGAATCTTTATTATTTTGATACCTTATTGTTGTTTGCTATTTCGGCTTAGGGGCGCATCAACTGCATTGGTCATACAACGCCCATCTTTTGATTCCTCCACCAGTACCATGTTTGGAATCTGGAATGATGTGAATCTTTTGGCAATGCTATAAAGTTAAAATATTGATTCTCTTCCATCCTTCACAAACCGTAACATTTTGAATCTTCAATCTTTGGAATCATGCAAAAAAGTTGCCGTCTTCATATTTTGGTACTTTGAAAGCCTGGGATTTGAAAGATTCCAGCCAAGGTTCAAGTGTTGGATTCTGGCACATCTGCTCATCACTGTTGAACATTGCATGATTCGTGTCAGATGTCTGATTCTGGCACGTGTCTGCTCATGACTGTTCAACACTTCATGGTTCGTTTCAGGTGTTGGTCATTGCACGATTTCATTTTTTTTACTTTGTGTTTCTTGTATGATTTCATTGTTTCATGTTTTTACATTTATGTTTGGACTATTATGCGTCATGTTCGCAAATAGTTTGTTGACCTCTGTAATTATAATGTGAACTTCAGCTTCGAAACACTTTATGGATGGTTGTTTCATTGGAATACCCACACAAATTGTCGTGATGCATTTCTGTAGTGAATGGTATCATGTTTCACTGCAATTAGTCGCCAGAAGGTAGTATTTTGCATATATTCCCCAATCTATGAAAGCTGGGATAGAGGTGAGGTAGGGGAAAGTGGCGAAGTATGGGGTATTAATGTTGCTCAGTTAGGTTGGTCCACACTTTCAATAATTCACCAAAATAGCATTGTTCACTTTGATTGAAGAGGGTAATGAAATTATACAGCAGACGCATTGTACATAGGTATGGACTTCGTCATGTTATCAAAAGTATAAGATGGGGAGTGTTAGGGAACCTGTCCCTGAATTTCTGCCATTAATTCTAGGAATAACCAAATCCCACTTTTGCTCTCTTGAGGGGAAAGATCGAACAAAAACTTGAAGTTATTTGAAAAAAATGGTATTGAGTAGTTTAGTGATTGTCTATTTCAGTATCATTAATGCACTGCAAATAGAAGAACTGCTGAAAAGCCCTGTATTCCTGAGTCGATAATAACTATACTAGTGCTGTTCTATACTTCAAAGCTGTTGTTTGTGCCATATTGACCATATTTTGAGAAATTATGTAGTAGGCCCCCAAGTTTTCATATGCTTGTAATTCCGTGGGTTTTATTACCATTTTGGGAACTGACCTATACAAGTAGGCCATTAATTGGTCATGCAATTAAAGAGGCAGGGAACTGTACTATATCAGAGTGCCGTTTTTGGAACATCTGTTTTGAACAGATGTTTTTTGCATGAAGTTAGGAAGATTGCATTTTCCAGCAGGCTATGTCATGAAGATTTCATTTTGCTGTTGAGGCCACATATGATGCTGACATGGTATTTAATGCCTGTTTTTTGAAGTTCACACAGTGAATAAAGTGGCAATAGCGACATAAAATAGCATGGCAACCAACTGCAAGCAGTCGACTTGCTCCCAATTGGCGTTTGTGTGTGCTCACGAGTTGTCATGATGTGCCATCTGAGGAAGTAACAGGAGCACTGTCATAGTAACTGAGCACTGAGTGTCCATAAGTGTTTCATCACACCAAATGTTAAAAGGTGCAGGTGGTTGTGTGATCTATAGATTATTGTACATATAATGTTCTATGGAATTAGAAAAAGTTGAAGTGTTTTGTTGATCCATTTGCCATCAAATATTGCTGCATATCTATGTATAGCTGTGAATTGGCGCACAATACTGCCCTTGCCTTACCCCCCCAGTACTCTCGGTGTTCAGTTGGTTGGAATGTAAGCTATGGGTGCTGGCTACATCTTTGTTGGCATTATACTGGTTTTCTTCCTCTTTGTATTGGAACTGCAATTATGTCAACTCTATCGTAATGTGTTGCGTTTTTTTTTTTAAAGTATGCCTGCTGAATTTACTTGATTAGTTGTTTACACTCCAAATTACCTGTTGGTTGCATTGTCATGCTGCATAATGTGTGCTGTTTGATATCTGTGTGTCTCATTTCAGAACCATCTGAAGGTGAGTCGCGCCAAGCGACTGGGAAAAGTGCAGGTCGGTTATTGCTACTAGTTCAGGTCAGGTCAGCCACAAGTCGAAGTCACAGGTCAGACACGCCACAGATTGAGTGCTGAGCGTGCGGAGTCGCTGGCTGGTCGCCCAAAATATGTCCCCTGTATCTTCGCAATTCGGTTTTGGTTTCGATGAATGTCGAATGACTCGGCTATTATGCCCTTGTTCTTTGCATCCAGTTTTAGAATATGTACACTTTTCTCGGCAGTAACATTGCCTGGGATCTGAGGCTAATAGTGATCGAGATGTGGATTTTTTATGGTATTCGGCATTGGCGAACGCGCTGATCAATTTTCACACCGGTGTATTCGTTTAAGCACGTTCCTGCCGTCATTGATTACCTTATTAGCTGAATATGGTTTACAATTGCCATGCTATTCCAAGATTAGGCTGGAACTAACCAAATAAGGGCTGGTCCACAAGCTCCATTTCAAAATAAAAACCTAACCTAACTTAGCCTAGCCTCCTTTGTTTTATGGAGGACAAACGTAAAACGTATCTCGTGAACGCCCTAAACTGCAATGATACCGAATTATTTAACTACAAACTGTTCCCTGTGCTTCATGCAGTATGAAGTGAACAGCTGGATTGCTTGACGGCTAAGTCTGGTTGGCGTTGTCGGGGAGAGGAGAGTAGGGGACAAGGGCGGCCAGCCGGGACGGCCGAGTAACGAGAGCTGAGAGCGCAGAGTAACGAGCGAGAAAGAGAGGCCGGATGAATCTGTTGGAGAGATTGGTGAGCGAAAGTGCTCGAGACCCGTGAGAGACCCGTGAGTGAGATGTGTGGCTAACACGACCGCTATACTTGGTGTCCGTGGCGCTGGTCGACTGAGGCAGGCGGCGGCCACGTGTGTGTGCGTGTGCGGCGGCCGTGTTTACACCCTGGTACGCAGCGCGACTGGCCGCCAACTGTGTTGCGCTGCTGTATTGCAACAGTTGTAGTGGGCCTCTGACGATCCGTTTGCGGCGGTTTGTTGCCCGGCGACCAGGTGTAAACACAGCCGTGTGTGAGGTGGCCGTGGTGTTTGGGTGAACGTGAGCGCGGGCCGATCGCCCCGACTGCCGATGACGTACCACCGGGCCCCTTGTCGGGGACTCCCACCGGCTGTACTGGCGACAGGGGTCGGTGGCTCATCTCTTGCTCGAGCCTGGTGAAATGATTTAGTACATTGGGCGGTACGACATTGCTTTTACCGGTCGTGCCAACACTCGTGTATGTGCGTCGTTGAATTTTGATCATTCCGAGCGCACGAGGGTGGACAACCACGAACAGTTGGCGTGACGAAGCGCCCACAATTGTGATCGGAGTCCAGCTCTGTACATTGCTCCTCGGTGATCATGTCCTTTGAGGCGTGATCGCTCTGCCGTTGGATGAGCTTGCAGTTCGGCTAGGCGGCCCGGACTGACACCTCGTGCACCGATGACACCTTGTGTGCCGGTGACACCTCGTTGCGCCGGTGACACCTCGTGCGCCGGTGACACCTCGTGCGACGGTGACACCTTGTGTGCCGGTGACACCTCGTTACGCCGGTGACACATCGTGTGCCGGTGACACCTTGTGTGCCAGTGACACCTCGTGTCCCGATGACACCTTGTGCGCCAGTGACACCTCGTGCGCCAGTGACACCTCTTGCGCCGGTGACACCTTGTGTGCCGGTGACACCCGGTGTGCCAGTGACACCTCTTGCGCCGGTGACACCTTGTGTGCCGGTGACACCCTGTGTGCCGGTGACACCCTGTGTGCCGGTGACACCCTGTGTGCCGGTGACACCCCGTGTGCCGGTGACACCCTGTGTGCCGGTAGCAACTCGTGTGCCGGTAACACCTCGTGTGCCGGTGACACCTCGTGCACCGGTGACATCTCGTGCGCCGGTGACACCTTGTGTGCCGGTGACACCTTGTGTGCCGATGATGCCTTGTGTGCCGGTGACACCTCGTGTGCCGGTGACACCCTGTGTTCCGGTGACACCCTGTGTGCCGGTGACACCTTGTGTGCCGGTGACACCTCGTGTGCCGGTGACACCTCGTGTGCCGGTGACACCTCGTGTGCCGGTGACACCTCGTGTGCCGGTGACACCTCGTGTGCCGGTGACACCTCGTGCGCCGGTGACACCTCGTGTGCCGGTGACACCTTGTGTGCTGGTGACACCTTGTGTGCTGGTGACACCTTGTGTGCCGGTGACACCTTGTGTGCCGGTGACACCTTGTGTGCCGGTGACACCTCGTGTGCCGGTGACACCTCGTGTGCCGGTGACACCTCGTTACGCCGGTGACATCTCGTTACGCCGGTGACACCTCGTGTGCCGGTGACACCTTGTGTGCCGATGCCACCTCTTGCGCCGGTGACACCTTGTGCGCCAGTACCGACTGAGAGACTCGCTGGACGCTTGAAAGTGCGACTGATGCTGGGATATGGTGTGACTGACTGGTAATGGTTACTGATGGTTAGTGATGATGTTGTTCGCCTTGGTGTCATTAGCGGCACAACTAGAAGGATATCACAGGGTTGTTGGGTGGTGGCGGTAGGGATCAATAATGATATTGTTCTATGCACCTCGGTGTCTATTATCGACGAAATGCATATGTTATACTAATATTTTTTTTCATACGGAGTCAAACATTTGACAAGGGAAATCTCACTAGAAACTATTCATAGTTGCCTTTTGTCCGTCCGATGATTTAGTAAAGCGACACTTGTGGTCAGGGCGCATGGATACACGAGCCTCACTCTTGGCTACCTCCCTGACTCCTTGGTGCCAGGCCCGCAGTGCCGCGGTAGTGGGACGCCGTGTGGCATGTTGAGCGCGCGCTATGTACCCTGACGCGGAGACCACATTTCCCGCAGAAAACAAGCGCAAAAATGACGAACAGCTGGAGTCGAGCCTGGCGAAGACGAAGCGAATGGAGGTGAAGCAGAAATGCTCCGACCTGATAGTGCTTGGCCTGCCCTGGAAGACCAGTGAGCAGGAGCTGCGCAAGTACTTCGAGTCGTTCGGCGAGGTGCTCATGGCACAGGTGAGGCCGTCTCGCAGCTGCACACTTACGATCATGCTCACCCAGTCGGGAGTGCCATCAAGGCCTGTTCGGGAGTGAGTGCGATCGGGGCCTGTTGGGGAGGGGGGGGGGGGGAGCTGACACCAGGGCCTGTTTAGCCGTGAATTTCGGAGTTTTGTTCCGGACAAGTTCATACTTTTTTTTTCTTTATTCGCCTATGAAGCCGAGATGGCTTTGTTAAATGTTTCTACCATGGAAAGGCGGTGCTGCCACTGCCACCACCACCACCATGTACATATTTGTTGTCAATTCGATGAAAATGGAACAGGTCGGGTTTTCTCACCTGGCGTAAGAAGAGTCGAGTGCCATTATTGTATCAAAATTGGGAAATTGTGGCTGAAAATGGCATATAACTTTGCCTGTATTCATATGTTCCAAAAAATGTTAGCATTATTTACTGGTCTGTATCAGTTGCATTCGAGCCTCACATCAGATGCACCTAAACTGAGAATTACGCCACTTTCACGCTGGTGTAATGTTGTTAACCATTGCACCAAACGAAACCTGTGCTATGAATTATATGTAAAATTTGATATCTTAAAATGCGTCTGCAGAAGCAAAGATTGAAGGCCCTGAACATATAACGTAAAACCAGCAATGAATGTGAGCACACTGACCGCGATATGTGTGCTGTGTCTCGGGCGGCTCGGGCCCGTGGAGTTGTGTGTGGACGCCCGATATGGGAGCTGTGTCTCGGGTGGCTCGGGCCCGTGGAGTTGTGTGTGGACGCCCGATATGGGAGCTGTGTCTCGGGCGGCTCGGGCCCGTGGAGTTGTGTGTGGACGCCCGATTTGTGAGCTGTGTATGTGCTGTGTCTCGGGCGGCTCGGGCCCGTGGAGTTGTGTGTGGACGCCCGATATGGGAGCTGTGTCTCGGGCGGTTCGGGCCCGTGGAGTTGTGTGTGGACGTCCGATTTGTGAGCTGTGTATGTGCTGTGTCTCGGGCGGCTCGGGCCCGTGGAGTTGTGTGTGGACGCCCGATATGGGAGCTGTGTCTCGGGCGGCTCGGGCCCGTGGAGTTGTGTGTGGACGCCCGATTTGTGAGCTGTGTATGTGCTGTGTCTCGGGTGGCTCGGGCCCGTGGAGTTGTGTGTGGACGCCCGATATGGGAGCTGTGTCTCGGGTGGCTCGGGCCCGTGGAGTTGTGTGTGGACGCCCGATATGGGAGCTGTGTCTCGGGTGGCTCGGGCCCGTGGAGTTGTGTGTGGACGCCCGATTTGTGAGCTGTGTATGTGCTGTGTCTCGGGCGGCTCGGGCCCGTGGAGTTGTGTGTGGACGCCCGATATGGGAGCTGTGTCTCGGGTGGCTCGGGCCCGTGGAGTTGTGTGTGGACGCCCGATTTGTGAGCTGTGTATGTGCTGTGTCTCGGGCGGCTCGGGCCCGTGGAGTTGTGTGTGGACGCCCGATATGGGAGCTGTGTCTCGGGTGGCTCGGGCCCGTGGAGTTGTGTGTGGACGTCCGATTTGTGAGCTGTGTATGTGCTGTGTCTCGGGCGGCTCGGGCCCGTGGAGTTGTGTGTGGACGCCCGATATATGAGCTAGCTGTGTATGTGCTGTGCCATGGGCGGCACGGGCCTGTGCAGCGTGTGTGGCCGTGCTGTGTCTGAACACACGACCCCCCCCCCGATCAGGACTGTCCCCCCGCAACATGCAACCGGCTGTGTCTGACAGCACTGACCCCCGGTCACGACTGCCTGACTTAGGTCAGTGTGGTCGCAGACTCAATTGAACCGAGCCTTGTCGAGGCCGACTGTCGGCCTCGCTCCAGACCCAGCCGATGGTGTTTACCCGGCCGTCTAGCAGCCATCGATCGGCTAGTCGGCCACGGAAGCGGCACACTCACACAGCCGCCGACACGAGCACTGGAGGCCGCGGCCTTATTACATAACACAGCCGCCGACACGGTCACTGGAGGCCGCGACCTTATTACCTAACACAGCCGCCGACAGCCGCGACCTTATTACCTGACAGCTGCCGACACGGTCACCAGAGACCGCAACCTTATTACCTGACACTGCTGCTGCCGACACGGTCACCGGAGGCCGCGACCTTATTACACAACACAGCCGCTGACAGCCGCGACCTTATTACCTGACAGCTGCCGACACGGTCACCAGAGACCGCAACCTTATTACCTGACACTGCTGCTGTCGACACGGTCACCGGAGGCCGCGACTTATTACCTAACACAGCCGCCGACACGGTCACTAGAGGCCGCGACCTTATTATCTCACAGCTGCCGACACGGTCACCAGATACCGCGACCTTATTACCTAACACAGTCGCCGACACGACCACTAGAGGCCGCGACCTTATTACCTGACAGCTGCCGAAACGGTCACCAGAGACCGCGACCTTATTACCTGACAGCTGCCGACACGGTCACCGGAGGCCGCGACCTTATTACCTGACACAGCCGCCGACAGGGTCACCAGAGGCCGCGACCTTATTACCTGACACTGCCGCCGACACGGTCACTAGAGGCCGCGACCTTATTACCTGGCACAGCCGCCGACACGGTCACCGGAGTCTGCGACCTTACTACCTGACACAGCCGCCGACACAGTCACCGGAGTCCGCGACCTTACTACCTGACACAGCCGCCGACACGGTCACCGGGGTCCGCGACCTTACTACCTGACACAGCCGTCGACACGGTCACCGGAGGCCGCGACCTTGATGCACCCCTTTCTCCACACACTCGTTCATCTACGAAGAATTTCGGCAAAACCAACAAACGGCGAACTTAGCCACCGACAACCTGGACCGCATTGGGCCGTTCTGGCTATGAGGCTGTCATCCTGACCTTTGCGTCTGACCGTTAGAGTCGATGTGTTCTTCTCTGATCGCTTGACATTCGTGGCGCTATTTTCCATGTCGTCGGTATGGTCGCTGGATGACCATATAGTCACCAGTCGCTGTAGAAGACAATGTAAATATAAATAATCATGTCATTGGTTTCTGCAACCGACAGTGTCTGTGTTGAAAATCCGACAGGTGAAGAAGGACCTGAAGTCCGGACAGAGCAAGGGTTTCGGTTTCGTCCGGTTCGGCAGTTTTGAGTCTCAGATGCGTGTGCTCAGCCAGCGGCACATGATCGACGGCAGGTGGTGTGACGTGAAGATACCCAACTCCCGCAGCGGGGTAAGTCTGGGTGATGACTCCCGCAGCGGGGTAAGTCTGGGTGATAACTCCCGCAGCGGAGTAAATCTGGGTTAAAACACCCGCAGCGGGGTAAGTCTGGATGATAAGTCCCGCAGCGGGGTAAGTCTGTATGATTCCTACCCCATGCGGTCTTTGATAACTCCCCAGCGGACTGAGTCTGTATGACAACTTCTCCATTTGGGCGAATCTGTGCGAGAACTTTTCCCAAGAGATAGTTCTGCCTGATGACTTCCCCAGCTGGATAAGTTTGCATGATAACTTCCCCAGCGGGTTCTTGATAGCTTCCCAGCGGAGTAAATCTGTTTCATAACTCTCCAGCGGGGTAAGTCTGCCTGATAACTTCCCCAACGGGATAAGTCTGCATGATAACTTCCCCGGCGGGGTAAGTCTGTCTCATAGCTTCTCCAGCTGAGTAAGTCTGGTAGGGCCGTCACCTAATTTCCCCAGTGGAACAAGTCTGGATCGGAACTTCCACGGCGGGGTAAATATATCTGGTAACGCGCAGCGGGTTAAGTAGACCTCATAGTTCCCGCGACGGTAGGAGCCGTGGTTCTTATTGCTACACACGTGAGAGCGATGGAAAGAAGTGTTTGAGAGGACGCAAAGTCATCATTTTGATATCCATTGCTTTTATGTAATACCCGTAGGGTTAATGGTTAAGGTTACGAAAAGTGGGGAGCAGGGTGGGAATTAAGGCACTTCTTAAGATATTTGATCTCTGAAAACATTTTTGCACTCCGGGTTCATACTGGATAGGATGGGCTTTACATGTACTCCGACACAAATGTGGGAACAAAGATATCAATAAAAACAAACACAGAACGACACCCAAAAAAAACGCTGGTTATTCCACTTACGGTCACCACTCAAACTGATCACTTTTTGTAGCAGTCAGCAGCCGGACCACATCTTCACACACTCCATCAATCTCAACCACCGGAATTGCCGACAACAACGCGCCAACAGCAACGTGCAGGATGATGCGCATGCGCACTTAGAACACTGTTCTCCGGCTCTGGAGCCGCGTCTCGGAATACTTGCGTTCCTCCCACCCTATAGTGGGAAACTTTGATAGTTTTAAGAGACGTTCTCCGGAGTCCCGGAGGCCACCGATCAGAATTGGCTGCGTTAGTGTTTTCTGTTCTGAAATCTGTCTGTGAACCAATCAATGCAAGGTATTTTGTATATGACGTCATAACCATTAGCAACTTTGAACACATGGTTAAGTGTCCACACAAGTTAACAGTAAACACAAGACCTTGACTGATCCTTTGCTTTGATCACATCCAACTGTGGCGTGTGCGGTAGCGGAGTTGCGTTCGTATTACGTGGGAAATTGGCTGCGTAGGTAGGTATGCGCTCTGAGCTGAGGGTGAAGTGTGAAGTATTTTTGTTTGTTTTTCATATGGCTAGCCTTGTACTGAGACCAACAGTGAAAGGAAAACGCATTTCTCCTGTGAGTTATAAGAAACGAAACAGTGCCGATTATTACGGGTCACTGCCGGGCGGTGCCATCCATTGTTCACTTCTTTGTTTGTAAGTTTTGGCATTTGATTTGACCCAAAATGAGAATGATATTACTTATGCATATTATGTAGGTACTGATTTAGGTTTTTCCGGTCGGTTACTGGTAAACAGATTCCATGCATAAACAAATAATGTCCATGAAAATGTACTCCGGAAGAAATCGGTATGCATTCCGACTCCCAACCCGGAAAGTAAGTTTCCCACTCTGGTGGGGAGGGTATGCTATTCTGTGCCAAGCTACATCTTTTTTGCCGATCGTTTTGGTCAGGTCTCTGTATCTGTATTTCAAGGTGCAGGCCGCCTTGGGGAGTAATCTCGGGCACCATGGTCTCGAGTAAAGCAGGTCATGTGGGGGCATCGAGTTATGACGTCGACCATGGCGGCATGTCTGATTGTTTTTACATTATTCTTGCTGGTTTCACTACGGCTGCGTCCAAATATCTGGCATTTCATTTTCCCCATGCTCTGATCACTTTGTCCGATTGGCGTTAGTTGGTTATTGGGCTCAGTTGGCTTGCGCTGATCGGTTTCTACAAACATGCAGTCTGTGACATCACCGGCCTCGCCTCCAATTCATTGACACATTTTATCCATGGGAGCTCCAAGCACATCGTTTGCCAGTTTCAGATTCGTGCTAACTTCAACTGCAGTCTGTTGTTTAGTTGGCGATTCCATCCGGGATTGGTTCGGCTGGCCGCTCAGTTGTAACAGCCGATAGCCGGGGTGACAATGCATGATTGGGTGGCAACGGCCGCCGGGCAGCAGCGCGGGCTGTATGGTAGCCCCGCCGGGCAGCAGCGCGGGCTGTATGGCCAAGGTAGCCCCGCCGGGCGCAGCGCTGGCTGTATGCGCTCGGCAGACCAAGGTAGCCCCGCCGGGCAGCAGCGCGGGCTGTATGCGCCCAGGCCAAGGTAGCCCCGCCGGGCAGCAGCGCGGGCTGTATGCGCTCGCAGGCCAAGGTAGCCCCGCCGGGGAGCGCGGGCTTATGCGCCCGGCAGGCCAAGGTAGCCCCGCCGGGCAGCAGCGCTGGCTGTATGCGCTCGGCAGGCCAAGGTAGCCCCGCCGGGCAGCAGCGCGGGCTGTATGCGCCCGGCAGGCCAAGGTAGCCCCGCCGGGCAGCAGCGCGGGCTGTATGCGCCCGGCAGGCCAGGTAGCCCCGCCGGGCAGCAGCGCGGGCTGTATGCGCTCAGCAGGCCAAGGTAGCCCCGCCGGGCAGCAGCGCGGGCTGTATGCGCCCGGCAGGCCAAGGTAGCCCCGCCGGGCAGCAGCGCTGGCTGTATGCGCTCGGCAGGCCAAGGTAGCCCCGCCGGGCAGCAGCGCTGGCTGTATGCGCTCGGCAGGCCAAGGTAGCCCCGCCGGGCAGCAGCGCTGGCTGTATGCGCTCGGCAGGCCAAGGTAGCCCCGCCGGGCAGCAGCGCGGGCTGTATGCGCTCGGCAGGCCAAGGTAGCCCCGCCGGGCAGCAGCGCTGGCTGTATGCGCTCGGCAGGCCAAGGTAGCCCCGCCGGGCAGCAGCGCGGGCTGTATGCGCTCGGCAGGCCAAGGTAGCCCCGCCGGGCAGCAGCGCTGGCTGTATGCGCTCGGCAGGCCAAGGTAGCCCCGCCGGGCAGCAGCGCTGGCTGTATGCGCTCGGCAGGCCAAGGTAGCCCCGCCGGGCAGCAGCGCTGGCTGTATGCGCTCGGCAGGCCAAGGTAGCCCCGCCGGGCAGCAGCGCTGGCTGTATGCGCTCGGCAGGCCAAGGTAGCCCCGCCGGGCAGCAGCGCGGGCTGTATGCGCTCGGCAGGCCAAGGTAGCCCCGCCGGGCAGCAGCGCTGGCTGTATGCGCTCGGCAGGCCAAGGTAGCCCCGCCGGGCAGCAGCGCGGGCTGTATGCGCTCGGCAGGCCAAGGTAGCCCCGCCGGGCAGCAGCGCGGGCTGTATGCGCTCGGCAGGCCAAGGTAGCCCCGCCGGGCAGCAGCGCGGGCTGTATGCGCTCGGCAGGCCAAGGTAGCCCCGCCGGGCAGCAGCGCTGGCTGTATGCGCTCGGCAGACCAAGGTAGCCCCGCCGGGCAGCAGCGCTGGCTGTATGCGCTCGGCAGACCAAGGTAGCCCCGCCGGGCAGCAGCGCGGGCTGTATGCGCTCGGCAGACCAAGGTAGCCCCGCCGGGCAGCAGCGCTGGCTGTATGCGCTCGGCAGGCCAAGGTAGCCCCGCCGGGCAGCAGCGCGGGCTGTATGCGCTCGGCAGGCCAAGGTAGCCCCGCCGGGCAGCAGCGCTGGCTGTATGCGCTCGGCAGGCCAAGGTAGCCCCGCCGGGCAGCAGCGCTGGCTGTATGCGCTCGGCAGACCAAGGTAGCCCCGCCGGGCAGCAGCGCGGGCTGTATGCGCTCGGCAGGCCAAGGTAGCCCCGCCGGGCAGCAGCGCGGGCTGTATGCGCTCGGCAGGCCAAGGTAGCCCCGCCGGGCAGCAGCGCTGGCTGTATGCGCTCGGCAGGCCAAGGTAGCCCCGCCGGGCAGCAGCGCTGGCTGTATGCTCGGCAGACCAAGGTAGCCCCGCCGGGCAGCAGCGCGGGCTGTATGCGCTCGGCAGGCCAAGGTAGCCCCGCCGGGCAGCAGCGCGGGCTGTATGCGCTCGGCAGGCCAAGGTAGCCCCGCCGGGCAGCAGCGCGGGCTGTATGCGCTCGGCAGGCCAAGGTAGCCCCGCCGGGCAGCAGCGCTGGCTGTATGCGCTCGGCAGGCCAAGGTAGCCCCGCCGGGCAGCAGCGCGGGCTGTATGCGCTCGGCAGGCCAAGGTAGCCCCGCCGGGCAGCAGCGCGGGCTGTATGCGCTCGGCAGACCAAGGTAGCCCCGCCGGGCAGCAGCGCTGGCTGTATGCGCTCGGCAGGCCAAGGTAGCCCCGCCGGGCAGCAGCGCTGGCTGTATGCGCTCGGCAGGCCAAGGTAGCCCCGCCGGGCAGCAGCGCTGGCTGTATGCGCTCGGCAGACCAAGGTAGCCCCGCCGGGCAGCAGCGCGGGCTGTATGCGCTCGGCAGACCAAGGTAGCCCCGCCGGGCAGCAGCGCTGGCTGTATGCGCTCGGCAGGCCAAGGTAGCCCCGCCGGGCAGCAGCGCGGGCTGTATGCGCTCGGCAGGCCAAGGTAGCCCCGCCGGGCAGCAGCGCTGGCTGTATGCGCTCGGCAGGCCAAGGTAGCCCCGCCGGGCAGCAGCGCTGGCTGTATGCGCTCGGCAGGCCAAGGTAGCCCCGCCGGGCAGCAGCGCTGGCTGTATGCGCTCGGCAGGCCAAGGTAGCCCCGCCGGGCAGCAGTGCGCAGCGCCGGTGAATCTCCCGCCACTTGCAGTGCGCGGGCTTAATTTGACACCCACTTGGTCGCTTGATTGCTTAATTTCAAGTGACTGCGTCACCAGGGTGGGAATTAAGGCACTTCTTAAGAGATTTTACCTCTGAAAACATTTTTTCACTCCGGGTTCATACTGGATATGATGGGCTTCACATGTACTCCGACACAAATGTGGGAACAAAGATATCAATAAAAACAAACACAATGACACCCAAAAAAAAACACTGGTTATTCCACTGATGGTCACCGCTCAAACTAACCACTTTTTGTAGCAGTCAGCAGCCAGACCACAGCTTCACACACTCATATCCATCTCAACCACCGGAATTGCAGACGACACGCCAACAGCACTTGCAAGATGGTGCGCATGCGCACTGAGTACAATGTTTTCCGGCTCTGGAACCGTGTCTCTGAAAACCTGTGTTCTAGCCACCCATATAGTGGACAAATTTGACAGTTCTAAGAGACGTCCTACGGAGTCCCGGAGGCCACCTATCAGAATTGGCTGCGTTAGCATTTTCTGTTCTGAAATATGTCCGTCAACCAATCAATGCAAGGTATTCTTTATATGATGTCATAACCATTAGCAACTTTGAACACATGGTTAACAGTGTCATACTGCAAACACAAGACCTTGGCTGACCTTTGCTTTGCACATCACTATGACATCCAACTGTGGTGTGTGCGGTAGAGGAGTTGCGTTCCTATTACGTAGGAAATTGGCTGCACAGGTAGGTATGTGCCCTGAGCTGAGGGTGAAGTGTGATGAAGTATTTTTGTTTGTTTTTCATATGGCTTGCCTTGTACTGAGACCAACAGTGAAAGGAAAGCGCATTGTTCCTGTGAGTTATGAGACGAAACAGTGCTGATTATCAGAGTCACTGCCAGGGGTGCCATCCATTGTTCACTTCTTTGTTCCTATGTTTTTACATTTGATTTGACCAAAAATGACAATGTATATTACTTATGCATATTATGTAGGTACTGATTACATAGGTTTCTTCGGTCGGTTACTGGTAAACAGATTCCATGCAGCAAAAAATAATGTCCATGAAAATGTACTCCGGAAGAAGTTGGTATGCACTCCGACTCCCAACCTGGAAAGTAAGTTTCCCACTCTGTGCGTCACACTTGTTTCGAGCCGGATAAACAGATGCGGCAAGCGGCGTGATGTAGCACAGTCACTTGAACTTCCAGAGCGTCGTGAAGCATTTGTGCGAACCTGTTTTGGTTGGCCGTCCAGGTCAGGTCAACCAGGTCAATGTTGTGGAGCTGTCACCCGGTGTTCACCGTAGGTCTCAGACTCTAGTCGTGAAGCATATGCGATTTCGTGCTTCAGTATCGATGATATGCAAACTGAAGGCTGCCACCAAAAAGTTCAAGTCGACGACAATTTCAAGATGACGTGCAAGGAACCATGTGACGAAATGCTTCAGGTGATTATTTTTGAAAGTAGATTATGCTCAGGAAATTGTTTTGAGTGATGGTAACGAATAGCGAAATGTTTGCTGCATTTTTTGTTTGTTCATAACTTGGAACAACATCCTATATTATTTCTGACTCGGTTTTTTCTTCGAAGAAACGTGAAATTTTCGAATCAAATTTGTTACCTACTCAGAGCAGAAACGGAATCGGCGTGCACATTTGACCCTTGAAACCCTGATTTAGACATTTTTACTTCATTTGTACCCCCTTGTTCACTAGATGTATTCCGATGAAATCAATGAGTGACAACGTTACGCACATTTGTTTCCATTGGAAATCTCCGCTTCAACGGGTGACATGATCTGCTATCACTTATTTTCCTATTTTTATTTGAGCATTTGCCTACACACTCATGTTTAACTTTTGACTGTATCTTGTACAATTTGTTGGTGGTAGATGCTTCAATGCGCGTCTAAAAGCCCCATCCGGACGCAATTGTCACATGCCTTTGACCTGCGCTAGCTACGTGGCCTTTATACATAGGGCCTCCTTTTTGGCACAATTTGCACTCATTAATTATCGGAATGGATGGAAATTAATATCTTAACAGCCTAGGAGTTACCTAAGAAAAACTTCGGTTGTCGAATTCGCATTGTGAGGCATAGCCCTCGTCCGTGGGGTCGGATTGTTGTACCGATGATGTGCCGCCTGCAATTGATGATGGGATGGGATGGGATGATATGAGTGGAATTGGTGTACCGATGATGTGCCGCCGGCAATTGATGATTGGATGGGATGATATGAGTGGAATTGGTGTACCGATGGCGTGCCGCCGGCAGTTTATGATGGGATGGGATGATGTGTGGGATTGATGTACGGATGATGTGCCGCCGGCAATTGATGATGTGTGGGATTGATGTGCGGATGATGTGCCGCCGGCAATTGATGATGGGATGGGATGATGTGTGCGATTGATGTGCGGATGATGTGCCGCCGGCAATTGATGATGGGATGGGATGATGTGTGCGATTGATGTGCGGATGATGTGTCGCCGGCAATTGATGATGGATGGGATGATGAGTGGGATTGATGTACCTATGATGTGCCGCCTGCAATTGATGGGATGGGATGAGTGGGATTGATGTACCTATGATGTGCCGCCTGCAGTTGATGGGATGGGATGATGAGTGGGATTGATGTGCCGCCGGCAATTGATGGGACGAGATGCGATGAGTGGGATTCATGTACCCTCTGTTTTCCCGAGAACGGGAAAACGGCCTGGTACGTGCTCCGCTGCTTGGCATAAATCATGCCTTGGCCAACTTCATGGTGTGAACGATTGGAATATTTAATGTCCGGAAATGTTTCATTTCACTGACCTGTGTCGTGATGCGAGATGACATTTCGGTCCGTTTGTCACCGAAATGGCAAATTGTCTGTAAGTGCCCTCTGTTTTTGCTCCTCACTCACCAATATCTGGTGTTGCAGTGTGATGTATAAATCAGTTGATGTGTTTATGTAGACCTCGGGCCATGCAAGGGAAATTATAGGTCATTGACCGAACTGAACCTGAAGCTGACTTTTTTTCGGCTGAAGAGTCATTCTGGAGTTAAGTTGGAAGATTAAACTGGATTTGAGGACGATTTTTCAACTAGGTACTAGACACCTCACCGCATTATTTCGGAAGCTTAAAAATGAAGTCGACACTTCGACCCAGTGATCCTCGACTGCAGCGCCGTTGGCATTTCAAGATACAGCGGATAACTATGCTGAAGGTTTCCCGTGCACGTCTGTTACTGTTTTTATACATGTAACGATAAAACGTGACGGTCCCAATATTTGCGAAAAACTGATGTTAAATCTGATCTGGTGTGGACGAGTAGCTCGGAATAATATTTGCGTGTATGATTAATCGTTGGGACTACGCGGGTGGTCGATGTTGCATTAGCGGAAGTGAGTCCTGCACGAAATGTGTGGTGTTGGTGCTGCCATCTGTGATGACAAATGGAAGTATAACCGGCTGCGTACACGTATGTCTGCAGGAGGCAGCGCAGCAGCAGGTGCCGTGCAAGGTGTTTGTGGGCCGCTGCTCTGACGACATCACATCCGAGGACTTGCGCGAATACTTCACCAAGTTCGGCGAGGTTACCGACGTATTCATCCCCAAACCTTTCCGCGCCTTCAGCTTCGTCACTTTTCTCAACCCGGAGATCGCGCAGGGCCTGTGCGGCGAAGACCACATCATCAAGAATACTTCGGTACACGTGAGTAACGCGGCGCCCAAGTCGGACCACGCGCGCGCGCACGGCTTCGGCCGCGGCAACCCGCGTGACGGGCCGCGCGCGCCCGGCGTGGGTGGCTACGGGGCGCCGCAGCACGGCTACGGCGGCCAGGGCATGAACGGCGGCGGCTGGGGCGGCCACCAGCAGGGCAACCGCGGCGGTGAGATGCCCAACCTGGCGGCGCTGGGCACGTCGCTTGGCCTGGGCGGCAACATGGCCGGCGGCGGCCACCACCAGGGCATGGCCAACAACCAGGGCGGCAACATGAACCCGGCGCAGATGGGCGTCGGCCCGATGAACCTGGGCCTGAATCCGATCGCCGTGGCGGCGGCGCTGAACCAGGCCGGCTGGGGTCTGCTGAGCAACCTGCCCGGCCAGAACCCGGCCGACGGCGGCATGGCGTACAGCCAGGCGGGCGGCGCGCCGGCCAACCAGGCGCAGGGGCCGCCGTCGATGACACCGAGCGGCCAGACGGGCGGCGGCCCGCCCGGCGGTGGCTTCCTCAGCTGGATGAACCAGGGTGGTGGAGACGGCACGGCCGGCGCGGCGGCCGTTGGCGGCGGCGGCGGCGGCATGCCGCAGCCGCCCGGGAGCCAGCAGGGTGCGGCCGGCACGGCCGGCTGGCCGCAGCGGCCGGAGCAGAAGTCTGCGGCCGGCGGCGGGCCCGGCTACGGCCGCACCGCCGACTACGTGTGAGCCGGCCGGCGCTGGCACCCACCGCCACCCTGTACATAGCGCTGCGCCGCTCCCTCCACTAACTTCTCAATTCGGCAAGGCCCGGGTGTTGTAGATGGTGGCTTTTGTTATTGTTACTGGTGTGCAGGATGTCGTTGGATGTTCAGTCCCATTGTCCTGCGGGCCGGCGCCACCACATCGGCGCCGCGGGCTCGCTGTCGCATCGGTCTTCACTCTGTTTTCGTTGTCGCTTGTAGGGGTCATTCATGTTGTGTTCACCAGGTCGCGTCGCGCTGCGCCTTCATTCAGTGACATCTGTCGAGAGCCCTTCCAAGGCGAAGTTCGGGCAGAGCCCGCCGCGGGCCGGCTGTTCACTCGTGCTATTTTTGGTATGCGGTTAGAAGTATATAACTCCGGTTGTAGGATGTCGGCTGCGTCTCTGGGGTCGATCTGAAGGCACGAGTGTCAGTCGAAGCCACTCGTGAATGGAGAATGTGCTGCACTTCGTCTGTAACTGGTAGTTGTATCAGTCCTCGATGTCATAGGCACCCTTGACTCGTCAAGGTCGTGGTTGTAGCCTCTTTCCCGAATGCGTAGTCTGTTCGGCGTTTGTGCTGCCGGTTCCGCCTGGCGGTCGAGGAGCGGGGCGGCCTCGGTTCGAGCTTGTGTCACCCTCACCTTCGCAGATTCCCACGCTGCCGGCGACCAGCCGAAGCCTCTCGACCCGTCGCCGACCCAGCCTTGCCGGGCGCCAGGCGGCCGGTGCGTGGTGTGCCCGTGCGTGTGCATTTATCAGTAAGCTGCTGCGGCGACGTCGGCCAGGACGTGCGGTGGAGATGGGCCCGACGTGTCGTCACAGGTCCTGGGCTCGCCGCAGCGCGCCTCGCAGCCGGTCGGAAGCCTTCTGTTGTGCGACTCACTGCTGTGTTGCGCGCTCGGAGACCTAGGACCGCCGACGTCGCCATGACATTTTTTTGCGTAAATATGGTCTGTGTGGTGAGTGGGTAAATGTTGTTTCTTTTTGCCATGAAAGCACTACGGTGTTCTGCGGTTTGCATGGCATGACGCGGAGTCGCTTCGATCCCGGACTAGGCCGGATTTTAGAAGGCATACTTGAACTGACAGAATGTTTGTGCGAGGCAGGAAACAGCGGGTGTGCGGCATGCGATTGGTTTGGTCTCAGAACTGGGACGGGAGGGCTGCGCGCCACTGGCTTTTAAATGTTTTCGACCAAGTACAAAGCAGAGTAAAATTGCGAGGCGAATTGGGCGCCGCGTGCAGCGGCAGCCAGTGGAGCGCGAGCGGGGTCGGGGTCACCTGTACCGTGTGTGACTGTCCTCCAAACCTGACCGGTCAGTTGGAGGGGAATGGTTGGACGGCAGCGGAAACGAGTGCTTTGTCGAGAAAATCCCGCTAATTTATTGAGTCCGTCGACGATACCGACTTGGTGTGCTGCGTTGCCGTCGGAACGTTTATAAAAAGGATCCAATACATCTCCCACGCAGAACATATTTCGGCTGTGTTTTGTACGGTGACTGGAGCAGCATTTTGGGGAGACTTGGCAGCGGCGCTCATAGTCCGGCATTTGGACTCTTATCAAATGGACAAAGTCTAACAAAATAAGGCAAAAAAGTGATCTTAGAGAAAATATAAGAATACTTGCTAGAGAGCGAGATAAAGATATATATATATATATATATATATATATATATATATATATATATATATATATATGTATACACACACATAAGGGCAGACAAAGAAAGCGGGAGGGAGAGGGGTATGAAGAGATGAGAGGGAGGAGACGTCTGAAAAGTACCCTCGATAACAAGAAGGATAAATAGTGGAAACGAGGCTAGTTTATGTCTGCAGAACCTGGTGTTGCTACTCCAAAGAGCTCTGAGAGGCGATGCTCGTGGATTCAATGCTGGGTGGGTGTGATTCAATGCCGCGGGTGGGTGTGATTCACTGCCAGGGATGGGTGTGATTCACTGCCAGGGATGGGTGTGATTCAATGCCAGGGGTGGGTGTGATTCAGTGCCACGGGTGGGTGTGATTCAATGCCAGGGGTGGGTGTGATTACTGCCAGGGGTGGGTGTGATTCACTGCCACGGGTGGGTGTGATTCACTGCCAGGGGTGGGTGTGATTCAATGCCAGGGGTGGGTGTGATTCAATGCCACGGGTGGGTGTGATTCAATGCCAGGGATGGGTGTGATTCACTGCCACGGGTGGGTGTGATTCACTGCCAGGGGTGGGTGTGATTCAATGCCAGGGGTGGGTGTGATTCAATGCCAGGGGTGGGTGTGATTCAATGCCAGGGGTGGGTGTGATTCACTGCCACGGGTGGGTGTGATTCACTGCCACGGGTGGGTGTGATTCAATGCCACGGGTGGATGTGATTCAATGCCACGGGTGGGTGTGATTCAATGCCAGGGGTGGGTGTGATTCAATGCCACGGGTGGGTGTGATTCAATGCCAGGGGTGGGTGTGATTCACTGCCAGGGGTGGGTGTGATTCAATGCCAGGGGTGGGTGTGATTCAATGCCAGGGGTGGGTGTGATTTAATGCCAGGGGTGGGTGTGCTTCACTGCCAGGGGTGGGTGTGCTTCACTGCCAGGGGTGGGTGTGATTCAATGCCAGGGGTGGGTGTGATTCAATGCCAGGGGTGGGTGTGATTCAGTGCCAGGGGTGGGTGTGATTCAATGCCACGGATGGGTGTGATTCACTGCCACGGGTGGGTGTGATTCAATGCCAGGGGTGGGTGTGATTCAATACCAGGGGTGGGTGGGACTTAATGCCCGGGTGGGTGTGATTCAATGCCAGGGGTGGGTATGATTCACTGCCAAGGGTGGGTGTGATTCAATGCCAGGGGTGGGTGTGATTCACTGCCACGGGTGGGTGTGATTCACTGCCAGGGGTGTTATTTGTTTGTTATTGGTTTTACGACACGTCGGCCGTTGAGTCATGTAGTCGCCACTTCGTCGCCAATCTCTCACGCCGATTGGTCGCGGGCGAAGAGTATCTGCCAGGGGTGGGTGTGATTCACTGCCAAGGGTGGGTGTGATTCAATGCCAGGGTTGGGGGGGGGGGGGGTGCGGGTTTGTCAGCGGTAATCCCAGGACACTCAGAATATGTAAATTACTATCGTCTCGTGGGTCTGGGCCATGCAAGTACCGATTTATCCAAGGTAAGTCCTCTCCGCCCTGCTCTCTACGTTCATCCGGCCTATGCCCTCAATTTCCCCTTCTGAATCTACCTTGCCCTGCCGTCTATATATCTATCCTGCATGCTGGATCTATCCTGCATCTTGGATCTATCCTGCATCCATACAATACAATACAATACAATACATGCTGGAACATCGGCGCGAGGACATCCGTAGCGTTGGTTGGCGAAGCGTTCTCATTCACAACATTTGTTAAGCCCCATGGTCTTCGGAGCTAAGAGTGGTTATGGCAGTGTTTTTTTTTAAAGAGTTAGCAAAATAATAAACAAAATGAAAATGAAATTTGAAAACGCCAATGACTAAAAGAATGAAATCAGCGTGCAAAATTAGTGATCTAGATATTTTTCCTACGCAATCAGTGGCGCAGCCAGCATTTTCCTAAGGGGGAGGGAGGCCTCCCCTTGGCTGCGCCTCTGTTCACAATAGTCAGTATTTTAGCCTCTAGAGCGTTTGGGATAGGCGTACCCTCAGACGTTTCAGGTCATATATCCATCTTAAACTTAAACCTGAGAAAAGGTGGCTGGCACTTTGCCATTACATATATCCCTGTTCCTCGAAAACATCAATTAGTCACAACATAATACATGAATATAAAAATACACATTTTTCCTTCATCTTGTCTGGCGACCTGACCTTAGGTCAACTTTTTGCAGTGTTGCACTTGTATTATGACCATGGTTCTGTGATGGGTTCGCGTGAAGAGAAAATAAATATACGCACATTCCTTAACGTTACTTTTAAGAAAAGTATATAGGTATACAAAGCCTAAAATTGCAACATAGGTCGACGATTTTGTATGAACTTGAAGGAACGAATGACCTTATGTCGAGTGGGAAAGATGACTTTCCTCGTAGCTGTATCTGGTTAAGCAACCATCAGCTTGCATATAATTGTTTGGGAGCAAAATGACCCACGTAGTCGGTGCGTCCTCTAGCACAAATCCAGGGTGCTTTATGTGCCAGGACCCCTGAAAATCGGCGCAGTGCACGCTACAGCTGCCAGAGCGCCGGCGCGCCCGATCACCACCAGGGATCCCGCGCCGCCGGGCACCGCCGACCACGGGAGGAGGCAGGCACGACACAGACGCATTACACATGTGTATTTACGATTATATTATAAGTCACATAAAGCGGTGGGAACAGACATCTTAAGGAATAATTTATGATATATGTTAATAAAGTACACTTGACGATCATGTATATTGCGATGAATTTTATGAATTTATATACTGCGATTAATTTAATGAAGGACACATTCGGCAAACAACTTTCTCGGCAAGCCAGGCCTACGCCAGCTGGATTTGATATACTCTGCTAAGCGATGTTTGAAGCTAAATTGAGCTGTGTGCAGCTACGGCCCGCGGCAGGGTGTTCCATGTTCTTGCTGCACTACAAGGGAGAGCCAGCTTCATCGTCTCCAGTCTACAACGCGGAACATGCAGTTGAAGGCCGACAGAGCCACGTGTCTGACGGATTGAGATTTCGCTCCGTTCGGTGAACATGGACGGGAGGGCATTAGGGTCGTTTTTATTATAAAATGCGTTACAAATGTGATGCAGTCACGCATGACGAGTGTCTCAATCAGGGGTGTAGCATCCTATTGGGAGGACTCCAGTCAGGGGTGTAGCATCCTATTGGGAGGACTCCAGTCAGGGTGTAGCATCCTATTGGGAGGACTCCAGTCAGGGGTGTAGCATCCTATTGGGAGGACTCCAGTCAGGGGTGTAGCATCCTATTGGGAGGACTCCAGTCAGGGGTGTAGCATCCTATTGGGAGGACTCAGTCAGGGTGTAGCATCCTATTGGGAGGACTCCAGTCAGGGGTGTAGCATCCTATTGGGAGGACTCCAGTCAGGGGTGTAGCATCCTATTGGGAGGACTCCAGTCAGGGGTGTAGCATCCTATTGGGAGGACTCCAGTCAGGGGTGTAGCATCCTATTGGGAGGACTCCAGTCAGGGGTGTAGCATCCTATTGGGAGGACTCCAGTCAGGGGTGTAGCATCCTATTGGGAGGACTCCAGTCAGGGGTGTAGCATCCTATTGGGAGGACTCCAGTCAGGGGTGTAGCATCCTATTGGGAGGACTCCAGTCAGGGGTGTAGCATCCTATTGGGAGGACTCCAGTCAGGGGTGTAGCATCCTATTGGGAGGACTCCAGTCAGGGGTGTAGCATCCTATTGGGAGGACTCCAGTCAGGGGTGTAGCATCCTATTGGGAGGACTCCAGTCAGGGGTGTAGCATCCTATTGGGAGGACTCCAGTCAGGGGTGTAGCATCCTATTGGGAGGACTCCAGTCCCCCAACTTGCAGTTCAGGACCCCCCTCCCCCAGCTTTGGAAGTCAAACCCGTGAAAAATTCAAGCAATGCTGCATGCATGCCGAGGAGGTACGGCATACTACTTGTGTTCAACCTAGGTAGGTCTAAGTTTGCCCAAAATTTGTTGAGTAGTGACTATATTCTCGCGGTTCTTCTAAGTATTCTTTAGTTTTGGTGGTGACTGTCCTTTTTTATAAATTGAAATAGTACGAGCAATCCTATTTTAAGTTTTCTCAAGTCGATAATCACACTGGTCATTAGCACTGGTCGCAATGTGGAGTTTGCTAGATGGTACTACATGTTGTTTCTTTTCGTACTGTTTTTAATCCGTTTTGATCCACGGAAATTTGAAAATTTGAAGCAACATACATAAATATCATAAAAACAATAATGAAATTAGGCACAATGCGAAGCGAAAGGGGAAGAAGTCGTTTCGGCATTAAGTTGATTCTCCATATTCCGTAGAAGTTTCCGACGATTTCCTGATTATTTTGTCCCCGGGTAGGCTAAGCTCATGGAAAACCGGAAAAAGGAAAATAGTATTTATGAAATTAGTGTTTTTTTTTAAGATGGCAAAGTAAGGTGCCCACATCCTGGTAGAAATTGGCATTGTGGGGTACCCTAGGCTGATCGACCCAGGGCTGATCCCCCAACTGATCTTGCGATCCTACGCCCCTGGTCTCAATTTTGGCCCATCCAAGGGTTTTCAGTGATGGTGAGATTCAATCTTGTTTGTGATGACTGGACAGTATTTTCACGGCAAAATGTATGACTGAATTGAGTTTTGTGGCTCCACGCCATACTGGTAGGCAGTATGACATGTGCGCTTGCATACATATACGTGCTTGCAGGGGCGTCGCCACCGGGGTTGGGGGGAAGAGGAGGCAGTCACCCCTCCCCCCTGCTGTGAGACTGCCCCCCACCCTGAAATTTGAGGAGGCCCCTATCCGGAAATGCAAAGGAAAAAAGGTGAGCAAGGAGGCCGACGAGACAAAAGATCATGTTGTCAAGGAATGAGACTGGCAACGAGGCCCCCGGGAAATCTAATCAGGTCCCTATAAGAGACGTAGGACAGAGATTGGGAGGAGACCCCCCCCCAGGACGAAAAGGATGCCACCGAGACGGGCAGGAAGCCACCCAGGTTAGACAAGAAGGCTTCCGATGGGTGGAAAGATATTCTTAATTTGGAAAACGAGGCCCCCCAAGATGGAAGAGGAAGCCCCTACAATAGAAAATAAGGAATGATAGGAGATATTTCTCCGGACGCAAGAGGGAGCCCCAAAATGGGTAAGAAGGTCTCCGCAGGAATGAGAGAAGGCCACTGAGACCAGCCAGATGAGGCCCATATTTTGGAGGAGGAGGACCCTAGGAGAGAAGATTTGGGACTATGACACAAAAGCACCCTGCTAAGAGGATAATGGGGCACCAAACACAGGTGAGGAGGCCTCCAAGACGTGAGAGGAGGCCCCTAATTTGAAAAAGGAGTCATCTAGGTCCTAGATGACTATGAAATCAAGAGTGTCAACAATTGGCACGGAGGCCCCCATGATTGCAAAGGAGGCCCCCAGGATTGTAAAGGAGGCCGCAATACGGGAAGGGAAGCCCCAGAAAATGAGAAGAGGCCCTAAGACGGAAGAGAAAGCCAATGGATATGAGATGGGGTTTCGGAGACGCAAAAGCAGGCCCAAAATGGGTAAGGTTCCACCAAGATAGAAAAGGATGATCCAGAAACGTGGCAGGAGGCACCTTATTAGGAAGAGGACGACAGGATTGGAAATGAGACCCCATGATGAACGAGGAGGCCCCTAAAATAGGAGAGAAAGACCATTAGATAAGAGGGATAACTCCCAGGCGAGAAAGAAGGCTCCAAAATGGGTCCCCAGGAAACGACAAGGCAGCTGAGATAGGAAAGGTTGCTTGTAATTTGGAAGATGAGGCACCTGGGAGAGAAGAGGAGTCCACCAGGAGATAAGAGGCCACCCTTAAAATGGGCAAAGATCGAATCAAAACGCCTCCAAAACGTATTTGACCACAAAAAAGTGTCGAGGTCGCTAAAACTCGCGCTAGGGATCCAAGCAAATGACGTCGGAATACAAAGATTACACTGGACTATAAAAGTCGCGTCGCAGCCATTCCAAATGACACTGGGACCCAAAAGATCGCGTCGGGCCCCAAAAATGTGCAGCTGCCCCCAAAAATCAATTATCAACCTGAATGTCACTCTGCGGCCTCAAAAATCGGGTCAAAGTCCCCCAAATCCCGTTGGGCACCAAAAAAAAAATCGCACCGGGAAACCGAAGAATCGTACCGGGACCCAAAAATATCACAAGGACCTTTAAATAATAGAATTCAATGTCCACCAAGTTAATACCGAGACTCGGTCGAATCGACCCCAGCACAGGGAAATTAAGAACAGGTCCGGTAAAAATTACACGGAGGGTTTTTATACTCCGAAAGGTGCCATCGGTTTAAAACAAAAACTTCTTCGGTGGCCGCAGTGGCATATCAAAGAGGTAAATTCCCCCTCCCTCTTAAAACATGCGCTGCAGCCCTAAATATACACATCGGGAGCTCTAAAAAATATACACCGAAAGTCTCGAAGCACACAGGGGCCATGCAACCGCATAAGGGCCTGAAAAAGAGGCTGGGGCCGCAAAAAGCAACATGGTACCAAAAAGAACAAATAGACCGGGCACTAAATATACATATCGGGATCTTCGAAAACGTCCCGGTACCTAAAACAAATTATCGGTGCACAAAAAAGCAACAAACCCTAAAACGAGCAGGGGCTTAGAAAATGTGTTGGGCACCTATTAGAAATGAATTGCAGCCCTAAAACACATCCGTAGACGAAGAAAGACTCAACAGGTCCAAAAAAGAACACTGAGGCAGGGCCTCGGTTCGGTAGTCAATCTGGGAGCATATTTTACCAAAGATATGAGGTGCATCAAGGCTCAACGGGTATCCGCATTTCTTAACCACCAGAAAATATTGGAAGTAGAGAACTAACGATCGAATTTGATTAATATCATTTTCGCAGCAAACGCCCATACGAAGCATTCCATCGCGTCAAATATAGCGTAAGTCTAGCATGTGGCAGCAATTAGCAAAACGTAGGAGGCCTAGCAGAAACCGTAGCATCGCACGAAGTGTGGCGAATGCCCCGAATGCGCAAGATGGGTGTGCACGTGCACGAACGGTGGCGTCGTGGCGACCGGGCGCTTTGAACTGGAGTGCCTGAAATTGAGAAATTTTACATTTTAAGGTGATTTGCATGGGTGTAATTTCAACAGTGTGAGGTGACTTATCAAGGGATACCAAAAGAAAACCTTCGAACAGGGTGGAATGTTAGGGATGAAATCCGACGACTCAGAAACGATGGTGATAGATGAGGCCCCTCCACAGAACAATTCAGTTGGTCACTAATTATTTTATTTAAAAAAGATCCCCTTTGAAAAAAATAGTGGTCGAAATCCGAGGACTTTTCTAATGGGGGTAAGTAGGTCCCCTCCAAATCCGTTTGCCCCCGCCCCCTGATGCAAATTCTAGGTACGCCACTGATCCCCCCCCCCAATAATTTTCAGAAACATGGGCATGGGGTTCATTGCCCATGGGGCAAGCCAACATTGAAGGGGCAAATTCCCCTCACAAGCATACAAAACAACACCCATGCTCCCATATAAAATGGGAAGAATGACGTTTTTAAATGCATTTTCTTCCTACAAACTTGTTTTCAGTGATTACAGCCTGCATGATTAGAGCTAGCTTCAATACCTTCCCAACGACGTCATTTACAAAACGGTACACCACAGCGAAAACCATAGGCTTGAGGGCGTGGAATTTGAAGGTTTTGCATTATTTATGCATTGTCATTGTTACATTGTTGCATTGTCATTCATGCACTGTTGTTCAATGCTTGTTCTTGCCGTGAATTTATTCGCTGAGGATTTATTGTTTTATCTTGTGTGCCAGGTGCCTTGCAGACAGCACCAAATGTTATAAAAATCAATAAATCCCTGAGATGGCGATCAGAAAACCAATTTAGTCAGCCCAGTCGCTCGAACACGGGGAGGTTTACTATGTGACTGATGGCAAGTGCGCTGTGGTGTCATGGAGGGACAAGAAAACGGTGACCCTCATCACTACCGAACATGACGCCAGCACCGCTGCTAAGACCTCCTGTCGAGGCAAGGTCCGAGTGAAACTTTTGTGCGTGGCAGCATACAACCGAGGTATGAACGGTGTTGACCAGCTGGATCAGAATCTAGTATATTACGCTCACATGCGCAAGTCAATGAAGTGAACAAAAAAAAGAAGACATTTCAGTGGATCATGCAGTCAGCACTTTTCAACGTGCACGTCATCCACAAGGTAGACAACGTCGACCACTGCCAACAGCTCGCCAGTCACAGGGAAGTGATCGAAGCAGCGATCGAGATGTGGCTGGGCGATCACTATCTATCTAGCACCATTCATCTAATGCTAGAAGCACCCATTTCGCGTTGCGAAATGTTTGAAAGCCACCATTTCGACAAACATAACCAAACATAACCAAGCATAACCAAACCTAGCCAAACCTGACCATACCTAGCCATACCTAACCAAACCTAACCAAACCTTACCAGATCTTACCGAACCTAACCCCAAACCTAACCGACTCTAACCTCAAACCTAACCAAATCTAACCAAATATAACCAAACCAAACCTAACCTCACCTAACCCAACCTAACTTAACCTAACCAAACCTAACCAAACCTTACCAGATCTTACCGAACCTAACCCCAAACCTAATCGACTCTAACCTCAAACCTAACCAAATCTAACCAAATATAACCAAACCAAACCTAACCTCACCTAACCGAACCTAACTTAACCTAACCAAACCTAACCCAACATAACCAAACGTAACCAAACCTAACCAAACCCAACCAAACATAGCCTAACCTAACTTAATCTAACATGATCTGACCCAGGCAGACCTTATTTGGTCTGATCTACCCTGCCTTTTCCCAGCTTATTTTCCATACGCGCATTAACACAGCTGCAATTTCCCTGCATGAACCACACGTTATATTCACGTATAAAATATTTCCCACGGTAGCTTGGCTAGTGTTACAGCAACGTTAAATATGCGTACGATGAAGTTGGCTCCAGCAAACCCACCGATCCATCGGGGATCCAAGGTTCACTCAAGTGATAGTTGTGATAAGCTCGTTGACTACCTCGGTTAATTTGATCCAGCTGAATGCTTACGGCTCGAGGGGAAGTTGAGAGTGGATCACTGAGATTGGGGAAATTTGAGACATCCACATTTTTTCCTAACAAAATCAGCTGGTCGCATGCACCCGATTTGATGGGTGAACACGTTTCATTCTGATGTCTGCTAAGTGAAAGATCAAGGTACTTCAGTGTGCATTGAAGAATAGCCGTTGCACCAGCAGTGTGTCTGGCTGAAACGCTTACAACCAGAAAGCGACGGACGGAGCTCAGCCACATTTATTACCAATCGTGCGCTATCGGGATAGGATTCAAGACACGGTGTGGTGTCCAGACCAACCACTGTATGAGCACTGGGTGGAGAGGGGTTATTCACCTTCACCAGGGGTGTCGATTTAAAAAAAAAACATCAGATCTCAGACATTCTGATTTTTATTCGACGATGTATATGTTTATGTTTATTCAGCATCCTCACCAACGGGGAAAATCTTCCAATAACTGGTGAAGTCACATAATGAAAAGAGCAGTGCACAGTACATGTCAACATAACAACTCTGAGTAATAGCATACGACTACAGTGCCATATAGTAGGCTCGGATCTATCGTCATAGTCACCATCACCGTTACCCTCCTCCTCACTCCACACACCAACACACACACACCGGCTTAAATTAAAATATTTCAGCGATCAGATGCAGGTTAAAACACACCGGCCTTGATGAAGCATCAGAGCACAGCAGACCTAAATTGTGATGACGATGGGTAAAAGTATTTCCTTGGTGCCTAGCATTAGGGATGGGCATTTGTCCCTTTAGTACGCCACTGCGGCTGCTCAATGTGTTTTTTTCCGCAGATTGCACGATCGAGAGTAGAAAGGCCCTTCGGATAATTTTCTTTCGGGACCCATTCTGAATTTTCTTGTACTCTGGTCGATTCGATGGAGTCTCCTTGTGGTTTTTGTGGTGAGGTCTATTTTTTGTAAGCTCCCTGCAGGCTATTTTTAGACCCCGGTACGATTCTTCGGGCTCTCAGTGCGTTTTTTTGTTTTGTTCGGTGCCCCAACAGGTTTCTTTTCCGGCGTCCGACGACTTCTTATTTTGTGGATGCTTGACGAAAGTTTTGTGTCCGCAGGGTGACATTCCGGGTATATATTGGTTCTTGGGAAGCCAGCTGCAACTTGTGGGGCTTCGGCGCGACGTTTTGGCCCCAGTGAGAATTTCAAGAGAAGCGGCGTGAAATTTGTTTGGTCTAAGTGCGATTTTTGGGGGCCCCGTGGTCACTTGTTTGGATCCCTTGCGGTGGCTACGACACGTTTTTGGGGGCCCAACAAGTTTTGTGGGCTTTTGGAGCCATTGTTGAGATCCCAGCTTGATTTTCCGTGTCCGGACTGTTTTTCATTTCCCCGGCTTCATTTGTTGGGTGATCTCAACGAGACTTAGAGCCCCGGTGGGACCTGTCATGCCTCTAGCGTTATTTTCAGGGGCCCGGGTGAGAATTCTTAGTATCCCCAGTCTCAGCGTGATTTTCAGGAGGTCCGACCGTTTGTGGCCCCCGTCGTGATTTTCTTGAACCCCGGCACGACATTTTTTGCGGCCCCAGCGTGATTTTCAGGGGCACAGGTGCAAACTTTTGTGGCCTCAGCGTCATTATCAGGGGCCCTGCGCTACTTTTGGGGGCCCCCAATGTGATTTTTCTGGGCCCCGGTGCGATTTTTGGTGGACCGAATGGGATTTTTAGGGAGAATGGCGCATTTTTTTTCCTGAGCTCGGCGGATTCTTGGGGGCCCCACAACCTGTCAGGAGGGGGGGGGGAGGAAACTGCCCACAATGACCCCCTCCCCCATTCGGTATGTCACTGTGCCATGCAATGATGCAACATAAGAATCCAGGAATAGTTAATCTGGTTCATCACTCACATGTGATTTAAACTCCCCAGTTATCCAGACAGTTTGAGGAAAGTCAAACATCTGCTACATGGATGGATTATAAGGCAACAGGGATACCATGGAATTCAGATCACAGTAGTTATGCTGCAATACATACCTTCTTCTACAGACTGCTTTCGAGATGGATGCGCTCCTGAAGTTTGGTCAGGGTTGGAATTGGAGGTGGATGGAGCAACACTGTGAAGGACATAACATAAGGTTCAAGAGACTTCTGTTTACATTAACAATACAGGGGATGAAGTAACATTTTCATTAATTGACTTCTATGGTGCCCTGAGTAAGTAGGACAATCGAGATGGGTTTCTGTTATATGCATTGTAGAAGCAATGTTATGATGTAGCTTTTATACCCCAGTGGGAAATTATATGGATTCACTCATAAGTGAAATTTGCAAACATACTGACATATCAGTTAACAACAATGCAGGGAGCTATATGATCAACATGGTCGATGTGCCCTAAAGCCCAAATAACTAAGTAACAATGCAGGGAATCTGCTGTATAACATTTTGCCCATAAATTAGCCATGATATATGGCATCATACTTCTCATGCTATTTAGAATAGTGAGCTATATTTTGTGTACAAACATCAGTACATTAGAAATGTTAATTAAACGTTACACACATCAGTTCCTTACAAGTGTCAGCAATACATTTCCTTCATGCGCTTTAAACATGATTCAAGAAAGCGCTGTCATCGATTTTAAAATTGCAAAAAGAGTGGGCCTCCTGCTGTGAATGCTATTTGAGTGAATTTGCTGTCTTGTTAGTGAACTGAACACTTCTTAAGATATAAGTACTTTAACTTTATCTGCTTCTGTCATGAAAATTTGTCATTTTCCAACACATCAGAAATCATCAGAATAACTTCTTGTCCACAAACCGGTGTATGCATTTCTATGAATTTATAATATTTATTAACACAAATGATGTAGATCTGATCTGCAAATTTATAACTCAGAAAATGTTATCAGCACAGGATTCCATTCCTGAAAATATAGTACTTTCAACATATTATTGTTCTTTGTGAAGCAATAAGTACAATGCTCTCATGCAGCATGCAGATGGAGGTTCATGACGTGCACCAGGTAGCACAAAAAGAGGTATTATTGCGGTGTAAGGTAACCACAAGACAGGTTTTACACCCATTTTACCTCCACGAATCATTCAAAGGTGCTAGGTTTTTGTTGTAAGTTAGGAAATTCTTCCACAAAAATCTTCAAAAACGGTTCAAGCTAGATTAGGTTATCTTAGACTTTTTAAGTTGATAATGTTTGAGAACAAAAAAAAATTGTTTGGAAATTGAGCATTAAAAAAAATCATTTCTTGCATGGCTAGGCTATGTTAGGTTAGGTTATGTTACATCTTTTTTTAAATTTAAACATTATTTTTCATCCTATATTACTCAAATCCAAGCCCCCTTTTGGGTGTTATTTTGCCTCACAATTGAAAAGGGCGCATCTGCAGAGGAAATAAGCGGTTACATCATGTTCAGCACTTTAATAAACACTGCATTAAAAAAGAAATTCAAATAAGTCAGCGAGTACCATGAGCTGAAAAAAATTACCCCAAAAGCCATGTATTATCGCAGTTTAAGGTAACCACAAGACAAGTCTTACACACATTTTACCTCCATGAAGCATACAAAGGGGTTAGGTTTGTCAGGTTAGGTTAGGCTTTTGTTGTAAGTTAGAAAATAAATCATTTATTGGGAAATAATTTTTTTCAATGATTTTCCCACAAAAAATAAACAGTTCAGGCTAGCTTATGTTAGGTTTCTTAAGTTCAAAATATTTTAGAAAAATGCCTCGAAAATTTCAATTAAAAACAATTCATTTCTTGTATGGAAATTGGACTATTGCGTGTAAAGAAAGCACACGACCTTCAATATACCAGGAGGATGGCCCCTGGCCGAAACGTTGAGCAATAAAGTATAATCCTTAACGTTACTTTTGATGTCAACTCAGCACCTCCTGGTATATTGAAGGTCCTATGCTTTCTTTACACGCAATGTCTAAAACCCAGGAGCATCCAAGAGCCATTCTTCGTTGTATGAAATTGGACTATGTTAGGTAAGGTTATCTTACATCTGGAACATTATTTTTATACTATATTTCCTAACTCCACACCCTTTTTTGATGTTATTTTTACTCCCAATTGAAAAGCATGAATTTGCAGAGGAAAGGACACTAAATTTGTGCTTCTAGGTGTTTTAGTAATATTTTTTAAATTTAAATTTACAATGCAATGTTTATGAAAGTCACTAAGCTGATGGCACCACTCATTTTCTGTGCAAATGCTTACTTTCCAGGTTGTGAGCAATATAACATTAAAAACGGGCTTTGAGTTAGGTAACATAGCAATTAAAAGAAATACATTAAAATGCAACATAACCTAACCTAACCTAGCCTAACCTGACTTTGGAGAAAACAATTATAAAACAAAATTGGAAAAATATCAAGCAATTTATTTTCTTGAAATTTTACAAATGAAAAATCCTAACCCAACCTAACCTAACCAGAATTATTGTGCTTTAAGGTGGTAAGAAGACAAGCTCTTACACATTTGCCTCCATAAAGCAAACAAATGGGATAGGTTTGGCTATGTTAGATTAGCTTAGGTGTTTTAAGTTGGACATTTTTGTGCAAAAATTGTTCCAAAATTTAAAAGAAATGGAGTTTTTTTTTCTTCAAAAGCAGCTTATGTTAGATTAGGTTAGGTTGGGTTACGTTTTTTAGTTACAAAAAAAAATATTGCTTGAAATTTTTAAAACTTGATGTGTTGGTTTTGTTTTTCTCCAAAGGGAGGTTAGGCTAGGTTAGGTTAGGTTATGTTGCATTTATTATTTTTATTTTTATTTTTTACCCTATGTCACCTAATTCAAAGCCTTTTTTGGTGTTAATTTGCTCACAACCTGAAATGTAGGCATTTGTATACAAAGTAAGTGGTCCCATCATCTGAGTCACATTCATACACATTGCATTGAAATGATGCATTCCACGAATTCATAAAACACCTTAAAACAAAAATTTACCAAAATGAGCAGTCACATCATGTTCCTCACATTCCTAAACATTGCATAACAAATTCAAGACATCAGAAATTACCTTAAGCTGTAAATTTACCAAAATGTGTGCCAACCTCTGGACGGAAATGCAACACTAGGTGCCCCAATCCTGGGCAGAAAAAGCACTAAGAGCAGTGGAATGAAAATATTAATAAAAGTAAACTAAAAACAGCTCTTCTTGAGGACAAGCATGGTAGTTATGTGGTGTTAAAATAGAAACCCTGAGCACAAATCGGAAAAAGGCATGGACTGGACTTGTTCAAGCTTACCTGCCAGCTTCTTCAACTACTGTTCCTTTTGTAATTAAATATCAGCAAGCTATTTATTCACTATTTAAAATCACACCAATCTGCAGATACATCAGAAGGCAGGGCCTCGTCTAAGTAATTTTGACTGGTGGACCACTTTAGCCAAGGGCCCTCCATGTTTTAGGGGCCTCCATTCCTACCTATGGGCCTCCTACAACCAAGACGAGCATCTTGTATCCATGCGAGGCCTTCTGCCGGTGCGTTTATACCCAATATCCAAGGCCTCTCATAATCATGCCGCATCAGCGCTATTTATGGGTATGTTGTGTTAAGGCTTAATGATAATCCTGTGCTCCTAATCCGGTCAGGATTACTTTTTACGGATGTCACGGCACCCTTGGTGAAGACGGCACTGACTCTGACAGGACATGTCTTGAAGAAGTCACTGCCAACTATATAGTGCAGGTTAAACAGTGAATGAAAAGGCCAGATTTCGCATGCTTGCCTGGGTGTACTAATTATTATTTTCAAGGCAAATATGCACTGAACGATATCAAAGTAGCATGTAGCTGTCTAGCAGAACCTAATGGCTTACCTACATTTGAACTTTCATCAAACATTACTGTCAAATTTCAGCTTGTTTCATTTTGGCAAAAAACAAGGTACAATAAGGGTACTCGGTACTATTCACGGTACGATACAGTACAGCACGGTAATGGTGCTCACTGAGCGCCGACCGCCGCTTTACGACTGAGTACAAGGAACAAACTGACCGAAAAGGACATCGTCCCTACTGCCTCCGGGTTAACAATGTGAGATCAGCAGGGTACACAGGAGATGTCACGCATACATGTGTACAATACCCAGTCATCAGCTTCTAAACAACGCGTTCTCTCCGAGTTTGAGCATCCTCTGGGTTAATATCACAAAATCCCCGCCGTCAACGACTAGGAGGGGCGCGCACCACCGCTCATGGCTCGCCGCGTCTAAGCGTAAAGCTACTATCACAAGGCACACAAAGCTGAGTATGCCGCTGCGACGGGTTCAACGGGTGCAAATACGCGACTTGTGGCATTGCCTGGTTGGATTCTGAACTCGCATAGTGCCAACTAGCAAACGCACGCGATAACTTTGGTCAAACATCACAGTAACGATTCAGTATTTACAACCATCAGAATCACATCACGATCTTTGTACCATCTGGATTATCTCATGACTGACTACCTACACGTTCCCTGTCGCCCGGAAGAACTTCGTGACAAACTCACGCTTCTGGTAGGTGGTTGCAGCTGGCCGCCCCCTTGCATGCGCCGCCCCCTTGCCTCAAGGTAGGCACATACCGCTGGGCGAGGATCGTAATGAGCCGTGCCGACACCGTTGAAAGCGATGCGCTTTCAACGGGCATTCACCGTGTCAAGCGACGGGCATTCACCGTGTCGTTCTTCATGCTGAGCCTGTTGTATGAGCGTAGGTTATTGTAGTGAGAGACAGCACGTTCTGTGGCCATGCTGTGGGGCGTGAGCGTGATGAAAGCAGCCAGCACCTGCTTGCAAACGCCGGTTGATGCTTTCAGCATGGCTCGCAGTTTTCTGTCGTCCGAGTGCTCTGCGCCGCCTTACGCTTGCATGGCCGGCCACCTGTCGCAGACGTTCAGATAAAACTCTGTCGCCTTCACGGGGAACAGGTCGCTGACCACGCTCTCCCCGGCACGGATGAACTCTTCGGCGGTCTGAGCCCTCATCATCCGATTCATGCTCTGGATCACTTCCTCCTGTTCAAAGTCGAGACGCTGACCGACGAAGTTGATTGCGCTCTGCAGAACCTCTTCTCTGACGGCCTTGAAATCGCGCTCAAACGTGACGTTCTCGTTTGGGACGCGCCTTCTCGGACTCGGATCTTCCCGCTCCCTGCCCTGGTCTAGGGCCTGTTCCTCTCGACCTCCCAGGAGGTTACCATGGGTCATCACCGTTAGTTGCATGTTGGCGCTGTCGCGCGCCTCGAGCGCCTGGGGGAGGATGATGTCGCTCCGTTGAAGTCTCTTCTGGAGGTGGGTGATGACTTCGCTTACGTCCCCCATCAGGCGAGTGAGACGCACCAACCTTCCCCTTCTTCCCAGCGGCGCAGGAATCCGCGCGCTTCCGCCTTCGATGCTTTGCTCTCCTCACTCCCTGACTGGCTTATCTCCTCCCAGACGACGCGGCATGCTGGCAGGTTCTTCAGCACGGCTGTGATGAGGGCGAGCAGATGTTGCGAGAAACGGACGTCGAAAAACGCTGGAAAGGCCACCGTGCCACCGTGTTTCTTCAGGCGCACCGTCCTCTTCCCCGACACTCGGAAGAATGTCGCCACGGCGCGGAGGTCTCCTTCCAGTGCTGGATCTCCTTCACAGTATTCTCGACGCTCTCCATCGCGAGGTCTGATCTGTGACATGCACACCAGAATGTGAGAAGTTGGCGCTGCGCGTAGTCAGCTAGGAGGCGCCACAACCGCCCCGTGTCGGCCGGTGTTCGCTGTTTCTCCGTCAGTGGTCACACCAACGAGCTTGTCGAGAGGCTCCCCAGCTCGCTTCAAGCCGTTCTTTACGGCTTCCAGAAGGCCACTAGCACCTGAGCCCTCAGGCTCCTCGACCCCAAGAATGACGGTCTGAAGACTACCGTCGTCCCGGATGAGACGCGCGGTGATGAACTTATTATCAATCGCCTGGCGATCCACCAACCCGTCAACTTGAACGCTGTAGGCCACGCACTCTGACATGGCATGACCGAGCTTTTGCAATTTCTGGCATTTGCCACTGGTGGACCAATTTTCCGTCACTGGTGGACCACTTTGGAGCACTGGTGGACCAAGTGGTCCACCAGTGACTATGTTAGACGAGGCCCTGTCAGAAGGTGCGAAGTACAAAAACGAATCAGCACGACGTCACATGAGATTGGCCTCCGGATTAAACACTGCGCGCAATTGCACCACAAGTGTCTCACCTCCGTCACATTTGTCTACCGCAACCGCAAATTTAGACTTCAAGCACTGGGATTTCTGTAGCTGGATTTTTTTTCGTTGGATGTTACGATTTCGGATGTTCTGAGGAACGCCCATCACGATTTGTGGCATTTCATGCGCGCTGGAGTCTATCAAGTCTCTCCAGACACATTTGGTGATGAGCTTTGACCTTGTATAACTTACAAGCAGGTGGTTGTCACTTCTGCAGTCGCCATAGGCCCACATTTCTGAGCTGTGACGTCACGAGTGCGATTGCCAGGCTGCGCCGAATTTCTCCACCGAATTTGGAATATGCCCGATTTCTGCTCGGGTGCGTCAGTAAATAAGCCTCGGTAAAGCGACGATAAACTATGTACCGTGTTCCCAAGGATTAAAGGAAACTAACCACCTTTATAATGGGATTTTAACTGAGATAGCAGTTTTGAAGACCACGTCGAGAAATCACTTACCTCATACTCCGTTCGGTCCAAAACATCTTCCAGCCGAAGTTATAAGGCCTTTTATCATCGGTTTTGGGACATGGACAGACTCGGTGGGCGTTGTGAAAATTCCTTTATATGGAAGCATATGGAAGCAAACAGCATTTCAATGGAAATTAAACCTTTTATTTAATTAAACCTAATTAAACCTAATTAAACCTGAAGGCTTTAATGAAATTTATTTTAAATTTAATTAAAAATTTAATTAAATTAAATTAATTAAACTTTAATTAAACCTAAAGGCGAACCTTTAGAGGCCTATGATAAAAAGAAAAATAACCTCCAAAATCCCGTTTTTTAAGTATGGGCATAATATTTCGCAAAACCAATGTCATATTCATCATTTTCAGGTGCCAATACCCCTAATTAGTATGATTGCAGAATTTCGGCAAGGTGGTTAGTTTCCTTTAAGGTTGCAGTTAGCGTGTTCAATATGTGTGATGGCACGCAGTAATGTTCCTACCTAATTTAAAAATGCAAAATAGTGCGGTTGAAAAAGCGAGGTTCTTGGATAGATTCGAACTCACCAACTGTGGATCTCGAGTTTGAGTTTATACCTCTGCGCCACACGGCTGGGCGTAATTGCCCCCGAAGTTTGTGATGCGGGTTGGGCAGTGTGCAAGAAAACTTTGACGCTATATACCGCGATATTTTCGATTGCTAGAGCACAAGTGGTAGCTAAATTGGTGAAAGAAAGCGAAGCGATCCCACTTTCGGTGCCAGAATCATGCGAAATGGCACAATATAATCCGATATATGTTTTTTTTCGGAAATCTCAGCAGCTCACTGTACAGCATAGGAATCGGGCTACATCGAACTGGTGACGTCACGATCAATCAATCCGAAGAGTTCAAATCATCTAGTGACTGTACTTGTTTATATGACCTTGCTTACAAGGTTCGTTTAGAAAGACTTGTAAGCTACGGCTTAGTACCTACCTATTGCTTTCTTCAAGAATATCAATTATAATACAGTTTGCATGCAGCTTCTTGCTGACTTTTTTATTTCATGGTATCATAAGCTGGCAGATATTTGGCTCACATGTGGCTCTTGGTGCAGGTCGAGACTGGGGTGCTGCGTATCAATATTGAATATATGCACATTGTCATTGGGATATAGGTGGGTACCTAGGTAAATATCAAGCTTATAGTACGATGGTTGACTGCTGAAGATAAATATAGTTTGTATATCCACAATCTCAATGAAAACTGATTGTTGTTGACTGGACTGGATTGTGTGCAAGTTTGACAATGACTGGAAATTGAGTGGAATGAATCCAGTTCAAGCTCCATATGCATGTGCTTTTGCCATTGGTCCTGTGTGCAAGCATCATTATGACAATGCAATTGTTGTCTAGTGGCTTTGCAGATTTTTCAAACAATCTGGTTTAAAATGCATCAACAGCCGCTAATCTCAACATTTTATGATATAAGTCGTGCTTGCAAAGTGGAAGGAAATCCAACTCCTTTGTTTTTTTTCCACAAAATTTTCAATTTTGCAGCAAAGGGTGGAGAGTCAATCCACTATCCAATCCAAATCTGTTTCATTTCAGTACAAAATGTATTGGTTGGCATCAACTAAGTTTTGTAAGTAGCATGGTGTTTTTCATGTTTTCCTTTAACTTTCTTCTCAGCATAAAAATAGCATAGGTTATTGGGGGGGCAAATCAACATTGAGGGGGCCAAGATCAACATTGGTGGTGCCATGGCCCCACAAAAGGATACAAATCGACGCCCCTGACCTTCACCGTCAACCATAGCGAGTGGTGGATTCAGCGTAACCGTTTCTGTAACCAAAATAGTTGCTTCCAGGGTCCCAATCTCTTCGACCCCACCCCAACGATTTGTGACATGAATAAAGGTAAACAACCATACCGTGGTTTGTTTTTCCATCTCTTGGCATGACATCATATTGGTGTCAAGTTCCCGGGCGGCTGCCACACGGAGCAGGATGGAAGGAGTTGTGGATGCACTGTGGCTTTCGGAATCGAGGATAGATCACGAATAGATCACGATGCATCCAAAAACACCATGTACGCCCACCCTCGAGGCAGCAGTGTTAAATTTGTAGGCAGGTTTAATTATACTGGACAAATAGAGCTTCTCAATGGAAGCATACAAGTGGAATTATGCATGAAGAAAGAAGCTTCATATTTTTTTACGATAAAGATCGCTACCTCGAGAGGCCGTTGTGATAGCGGACTTCGTTCATGCCCAGGCACGTTCACATGTTCATGCACATGCATCCCGCATACCAGATGCAACCGAGCACTCGGCATCGTGGCAACATTCGCTACTTCCCCGTCTGCGGGACACTCACGCATACGAGCGCGCTCGCACATGTATGCACACACACATGCACACGCACACACTTACATGCACACCTAAGTGTGCAGTGCCTTCGACCCTCCACGGGCTCAGGGTGCACCCACCTGGCCCTCCACGGCTCGGGGGCACAGCCACCCCCGGCCCTCCGCGGGCTCAGGGTGCATCCACCTGGCCCTCCACGGCTCAGGGGCACAGCCATCCCCGACCCTCCACGGGCTCAGGGTGCATTCACCTGACCCTCCACGGCTCAGGGGCACAGCCATCCCCGGCCCTCCGCGGACTTAGGGTGCATCCACCTGGCCCTCCACGGCTCAGGGGCACAGCCATCCCCGGCCCTCCGCGGGCTCAGGGTGCATCCACCTGGCCCTCCACGGCTCAGGGGCACAGCCATCCCCGACCCTCCACGGGCTCAGGGTGCATCCACCTGGCCCTCCACGGCTCAGGGGCACAGCCATCCCCGGCCCTCCGCGGACTTAGGGTGCATCCACCTGGCCCTCCACGGCTCAGGGGCACAGCCATCCCCGGCCCTCCGCGGGCTCAGGGTGCATCCACCTGGCCCTCCACGGCTCAGGGGCACAGCCATCCCCGGCCCTCCGCGGGCTCAGGGTGCATCCACCTGGCCCTCCACGGCTGAGGGACACAGCCATCCCCGGCCCTCCGCGGGCTCAGGGTGCATCCACCTGGCCCTCCACGACTCAGGGACACAGCCATCCTCGGCCCTCCACGGGCTCAGGCTGCATCCACCTGGCCCTTCACGGCTCAGGGGCACAGTCACCCTCGGCCCTCCGCGGGCTCAAGACGCGTCCACCTGGCCCTCCACTGCTCAGGGGCACAGCCATCCTCGGCCCTCCGCGGGCTCAAGGCGCGGCCACCTGGCCCTCCACGGCTCGGGGGCACAGCCACATTCGGCCCTCCGCGGGCTCAGGGTGCATCCACCTGGCCATTCACGGCTCAGAGGCACAGCCACCCTCGGCTCTCCGCGAGCTCAGAGTGCATCCACCTGGCCCTCCACGGCTCAGGGGCACAGCCATCCCCGGCCCTCCGCGGGCTCAGGGTGCATCCACCTGGCCCTCCACGGCTCAGGGGCACAGCCATTCTCGGCCTTCCGCGGGCTCAGGGTGCAAACACCTCGTTGCAAACCACATTGCGGGTTCTACCACCGCCGCCACGAGGCAGAGCAAAGCGAAGGTCACTCGCCCGACCCACACGAGAAGCTGCGACATACAGCTCACCGTGTCCAAAGACCGGCTCGTCCAGGTATACGGCCACCCGTTTCAGGGTCTGTCCCTGTGCCTTGTTGATTGGCATGGCAAAGGCAGGTCGTACGGGGAATTGCCGACGCACCCACTCGAATCTAGTATATTACGTTCACATGCGCAAGTCAATAAAGTGGACAAAAAATGACATTTCAGTGGATCATGCAGTCAGCACTTTTCAACGTGCACGTCATCCACAAGGTAGACAACGTCGACCACTTCCAACAGCTCGCCAGTCACAGGGAAGTGATCGAAGCAGCGATCGAGATGTGGCTGGGCGATCACTATCTATCTAGCACCATTCATCTGATATTGCATAACACACTCCTCAACAATTCCAAACTCCTCCAATCATGCCCCATTGTGCTACCATAGCCAATCTCGTCAGTATCACATACCCGAAGGTCGGTGCTGAACCCAATGCTAGGTACACCCACTGCTAGTATAATACTCAATTTATCAGCGTGATCTAAAATATAAAGGTCTAAGTTCCAACAATAACATAGGGATCACCCTAAAGGAACCTACACAATACACACCTACTAGCATAAGTCCTATTTGATGTCCATAAAGGGAAGATACCATAACCCTGGCAAAAAGACACTCCTCACCCCATCCAACACCACATCCATAATTCCCAAGAATACATCCACCAACATCCCCTACACTCATCAAATGACCCTGAAGCACCGAAGATATCGTCAGATGCATTCACAAATCGCGTACGGTCCCGAAAAACATATCGGAGCTCGAAAAAACCGAGGTGAGATAAAAAAAAACATGGCGCCAGGGGCTCGAAAAATCAGGCCTGAATTCGGACTTTAAAGAAAATTCAAAAAAGATCCACAAAAATCGCTTTGAGCCCAGACAACTGGCGTTGGGTCCCCGAAACCACGCGCCTTGGCGCGATAAGTCGCGCTGGGACCCAGAAAAATCGCACCGAAACCACAAAATCGTACTGGGACCCCAGAAATGTGCGTCAGAAGCCCCAAATAAACACAGCGAAACCCTAAGAGCACAACGGGGCCGAAAATGCAACTGGCCCTCCAAAGCGCAGTCTCGCAAAAAGCGATACGGCCTTAAAACATGCGTTGCTGCCCTAAAAAAACATGCCGGGAGCTCTAAAGGAAATACACCGGAAGTTATCAAGGCATACAGGGGCCATGCGACCGCACAAAGGCCTGAAAAAGAGGCTGGGACGCAAAAAGCAACATGTCCCAAAACGAACAAAAAGACCGGCCACTAAATAAACCCATCGGGATCTTTGAAAACGCCCCGACACCTGCAAAAATCCTCGGTGCACAAAACAAAACAACAAAACCCTAAAACGAGCAGGGGTTTCGAAGACGTGCTGGGCCCCGAACAAAAATGGATTGGAGCCCTAAGACACATCCAAAGACGAAGAAAGACGAAACGGGTTAAAAAAGAACACTGAGACAGGGCCTCGGTTCTGTAGACAATCTGGGAGCATATTTAATCGATGATATGAGGTGCATCAAAGCTCAGCGGGTATCCGCATTTTTAACCACCATAAAATGTGGGAAGTAGGGAACTAATGAATTTAACTTCATTAATCGAACTTTCGCAGCGAACGCCCATACGAAGCATACCATCACGTCAAATATGGCGCAAGTCTATCATGTGGCACCAACTAGCAAAACGTAGGAGGCCTAGCAGAAACCGTAGCATCGCACGAAGTGTGGCGAATGCGCCGAATGCGCAAGATGGGTGTGCACGTGCACCAACGTTGGCGTCGTGGCGACCGGGCACTATGAACTGGAATGCTTGAAGTTGGGAAATTTTACATTTTAAAGTGATTTGTGTAGGTGTAATTTCAGCAGTGCGAGGTGACTTATCAAGAGATACCAAAAGAAAACCTTGGGACAGGGTCGGGGAGTTAGGGTTGATCTCCGACGAATCAGAAACGACAGTGGTAGATTAGGCCCCTCCACAGGACAATTCAGTTGGTCACTTATTATTTTGTTTAAAAAGGTCCCTTTTGACAAAATAGGGGTCGAAATCCGAGGACTTTTTAATGGGTTAGATGGACCTCCTTCAAATACGTTTGTCCTCTCCCCTTGACGCAAATATAGGTATGCCACTGGTCCCCCAATAATCTTCAGAAACATACGCCCATGGGGCAAAGCCACCATTGAGGGGGCAAATTCCCCCTCACAAGCACACAAAACAACACCGATACCCCGTATAAAATGGGAGGAATGATGTTTCTAAATGTATTTTCTTCCTACAAACTTGTCTTCTGTGATTACAGCCTGCATGATTAGAGCTTCCTAGCTTCAATACCTTCTCAAGACGTCATTTACAAAACGGTACAGCACAGCGAAAACCATGGGCGTGGCGGCGTGGAATTTAAAGGTTTTGCGTTATTTATGCATTGCCATTGTTACATACCTTCATTGTCATTTATGCTTTGTTGTTCAATGCTTGTTCTTGCCGTTAATTTATTCGCTGAGGATTTATTATTTTAGCTTGTGCCAGGTGCTTTGCAGCCGGAACCAAATGTTATAAAAGATAAATAAATCCTTAAGATGGCGATCAGAAAACCAACTTAATCCACTTCTCGTTGTGACCTTCGCGAAATTATCGTCCAAGGACTGAGAAATGATCGCTTAAGCTTGATTATGACATCAAGATGGTGGGAATGACTGATGAACAGTAGTGATTAATCTAACTATATCCAGTTAGACTTGGACATAGAAGTGGGTTGATCAATGGGAGATGTCTTTAAGATATGCTCAGCACCAGCCCCGCCAGCTCGCTGCAATCTAGAGGCCAGCGGGAAGATTCTTCTGGTCGAGAAAGCATGAAGACATTGGTTTGTTTTTGCACTTAGGTATTTATCCACATATTACTTATTTATGCCCTGGTCAGTTCTCAGCGAAAAAAAAGATTTTTGCTATTGCGTTTTGCGTAAATGATGCACCATGCCGAGAGCAAACAAGACGTCAATATGAAATCATGTTTTCCATTCTGGAACCATACTAAGAGCCTAAAAAAACAATAGGAGGCCCTAACACAGTGGAGGCCCCCTTTCGTGGAGCAGGAGGCCCCCTTTCAACATTGCCTCCCCCCTGGAAGTATTTCGTGGCGACGCCACTGTGTGCTTGAATGAGTAGTTGCAGTCCTTCATGATTGAAGTGATGTCGCGACCTGTTCAATGTGATTAGCACTCTGAACAATTTCGTGTTCCCGCTGAAATATGAAAATACCAAGGAAATACAGGGTCGACAGTCACGCTGAGTATTTTCATTGCTTCCGAGAGTCGAGTGACCTTCTTAGATGGTGTCGGTCATGTCTTGTTAGGTAACCTGATACATATTTGTGTCCGATTTCCATCCAGTTTCATATGCACTAAAATGTTGCCTTTCACATGGTATTGATTGTGTAGTTGTGCCATTGGTTCTTAGCTGATTAAATTGAAATTGTATTCCACAGCTTAAGTCTGCCTTTGACCGCAATCCGTCCATTGTCGGATGCTTTACTTTGCAATTTAGAATCTAATGCCGTTTATAGAGATCGACACGAGGGATCCGACTATGTAGATTATAATTTGCTTTTTGGATTGATAAGTCGTAAAAATTCCCCGATGGCGAATTCAGGAGGCAAGCAAATGGGGGAAATTAAGTAACACATTTTTTAAACCGGATTTCACCAAGCTGTGTATATATGCTATCGTTTTCTAGCGTGTTCTTGCATAATTCATCAACATCATATTTCTCTCCAGAAAGGAAATATGGCAGCCGGTTGCTGTACACTTCCAGCCGTCGCTAACAGTGGTGCCAAGAGATTGCCAATGAAAGTGCGGATTTCTGCGTGGTAGCCAATGAGCGAGCTGGTGTGGCGCCGCTAGCGTCGCGGCCGAGCAGGCATCAGCTGACTCTGCCGCCAACAGCGATCGATGTAAACAGAGTGCGCCGAGAGGCCGCGCGGCGAGCTGTGGTGCAGCACCTCTCCCGCTTGTCGCCGCTGTTCGGGCCCAGTGCTGGTGTAGTTTGGACTCGGGTGTATACGGGAAATAGGACTTTCACCGCAGAACTCGAATAGCACTTTAAAATTAGCATGAGCAATGCCTATAAGCTGGACACAATGAGATTGGACTTCTCTTCCTCTGGACTGCATGGAGAAGGTGAGCTACGTCGCTTCCGGGCCGTAGCCGCCGGGCCGTAGCCGCCAGGCCGTAGCCGCCAGGCCGTAGCCGCCAGGCGCCGGCGGAGCGTGTGTGCCTGCGTGCGAGATTTATGTGAAGGACAGGCCGGTAGTGCTGAAACAGATTTTGAACGCTTCTGGCCGTACCAACTTCGGTGCAACGTATATAAATGGTTTCAGTTTAGTACATGCTGAAGTCGATGAACGAACGGCTTTCTACCAAATGTGATATGGCTGCTACGTATATAAATGGTTTCAGTTTAGTACATGCTGAAGTCGATGAACGAACGGCTTTCTACCAAATGTGATATGGCTGCTACGTATATAAATGGTTTCAGTTTAGTACATGCTGAAGTCGATGAACGAACGGCTTTCTACCAAATGTGATATGGCTGCTACGTATATAAATGGTTTCAGTTTAGTACATGCTGAAGTCGATGAACGAACGGCTTTCTACCAAATGTGATATGGCTGCTACGTATATAAATGGTTTCAGTTTAGTACATGCTGAAGTCGATGAACGAACGGCTTTCTACCAAATGTGATATGGCTGCTACGTATATAAATGGTTTCAGTTTAGTACATGCTGAAGTCGATGAACGAACGGCTTTCTACCAAATGTGATATGGCTGCTACGTATATAAATGGTTTCAGTTTAGTACATGCTGAAGTCGATGAACGAACGGCTTTCTACCAAATGTGATATGGCTGCTACGTATATAAATGGTTTCAGTTTAGTACATGCTGAAGTCGATGAACGAACGGCTTTCTACCAAATGTGATATGGCTGCTACGTATATAAATGGTTTCAGTTTAGTACATGCTGAAGTCGATGAACGAACGGCTTTCTACCAAATGTGATATGGCTGCTACGTATATAAATGGTTTCAGTTTAGTACATGCTGAAGTCGATGAACGAACGGCTTTCTACCAAATGTGATATGGCTGCTACGTATATAAATGGTTTCAGTTTAGTACATGCTGAAGTCGATGAACGAACGGCTTTCTACCAAATGTGATATGGCTGCTACGTATATAAATGGTTTCAGTTTAGTACATGCTGAAGTCGATGAACGAACGGCTTTCTACCAAATGTGATATGGCTGCTACGTATATAAATGGTTTCAGTTTAGTACATGCTGAAGTCGATGAACGAACGGCTTTCTACCAAATGTGATATGGCTGCTACGTATATAAATGGTTTCAGTTTAGTACATGCTGAAGTCGATGAACGAACGGCTTTCTACCAAATGTGATATGGCTGCTACGCGGAATATAACTTTACATACTTGTTGTGAGGGCTTGAGCACTCCAAAGCTGGCGGAGCCTCCGATAGTTTCTGATTTTAACATGGGACCCTATGCAGTGTCACCACAAACTGATTGAAGTCCTCTCATTGCTTCCATGCTTTAAGCCGGTGAGACCTCCTCCTTTTGAAGAAGTTCCGCCCTTGCTCTTATGCGTATGTTTTTGTGAGTGTGGGAGTGGGAATCAGGGTAAAAGTTGAGATGGGGAGCTAGCACACATTTGACCATATTTCATTCGACCAATTTCACGACATCCAATCAGTTTCTGGCATGACATGGTGCCGGAAGTACTATAATTTATGTTTGGGTTAAGGAGTTTACATACATTTGATCATATTTCAGTCCGAAATATGTTCCTTAAAATGGTAATGCTCCTTTTACCCTCGGGACATCTTTAAGCTCTTAATGCACTTAAACATTAACATTAATAGAAAACTTGACGGGAATCTGCCACAAGGACATCATTGGAGTGAGACAAGGAGTAGGATCCTATTCAGTTGGGAGGGCTCCATCCCTCCAACTTGCAGTGCCCCCCTGTGCGTGCCACCGTACCAAAGTATCTGTGAAAGGCCGACGGACCCGATGTCAGGGGCTGCCACCGGACCAAAGTATCTGTGAAAGGCCCACGAACCCGATGTCAGGGGCGCAGGTCGGTCAGCGTTAATGGCCCACGAACCCGATGGCGCGGGCGCAGGTCGGTCAGCGTTAATGGCCCACGAACCCGATGTCAGGGGCGCTGGTCGGTCAGCGTTAATGGCCCACGAACCCGATGGCGCGGGCGCAGGTCGGTCAGCGCGGCGGCGGCCACGGCCACGCCGCCACCGGAGCCAGACTACGTCGCCGTACACCGGCGTCTGCAGGCCGCTCAGGCGGCACTCGTGGCGCAGGCACCGCGCCCCAGCGGAGACACGTTCGAAGTGAAGCTCATCAGGGCTGGTCTGCTGCTGGACGGTCAGATAGAACCGCTCATCCACGCTGCCCTGGTGCAGGTGCTGGGTCAGCCAGGTCAGACGGGTCAGACGGGTCAGACTGGTCAGCCGGCGCATACAGGCCAGCCAGGAGCACCAGCAGCGACACACCACAGTCCCACCTACCCAGTGCCCGTATGACACGAATACTGAGCATGGCTGGTGACGAGTTGGTATTGCTGGTGAACTGTGCTGGTGACCGCACTTGGACTGCACCATTGCGATACCGTTATATTCAGCTACCATGCCGAATGGCTGGTGAACTGTGCTGGTGATCGCACTTCATCGGTATCATTGCGACGATGTTATGCTTAGCTACTGTGTGGACATCATTGCGCCGATTGTTCGACATGCAATTTAATGGAAATCGTATCATGGCGTGCAATGTATTGTATGTCTATGTCTATGCATACAATGTATTGTATGCGTTGTGTAATGCCAATGCATAATTATTGCGCATCACCTGTTGATGTGACGTATAATTGTTAACAAGATGACTTTAGAAGATGGCTAGGTCATCCGGATAAGAATTCAGTGATTGCCCGGACTACTCCTGAGCACCATTATTACATTTGCACTATATATAATTTTTGGACTTGATGAATGCTATATGAATACAAGGTGTCATGGCCAACAATGACATTTGTCTTCGTTCATCATGGTGAAAGGCGAATCGACCCAGCTGAATCAGATGCAATTTGCAAGCCAGCCGTTCTAAGCCTGTCTTCTTCTTTTTTTTCGTCGCGCTCAGTTCGACTCATAAAACACGTCCTACCACCCTGCTCACAAAACACTGC